>OZ023269.1:59233967-59483967 GCA_964006375.1 Tillus elongatus | reverse complement strand
CAATAGATGGACAATGGTTCCATTGCATAAGGTACGCAGATGATATAGCGCCTATAGGAGAAATAAAAAAGGAACAAATTACGCTGAGTGTGTTAAAAAGAAACAAATTAAAATCGATATGAAAAAATTAAAGTAATAGAGGATAGGATTGCGGAAATGGATATAAGGCTAGACAGTCAACCACTTTAACAAATATATATGTTCACGTATTTTGGGGGTATTATTACAACTATAACAAAGGACTGAGAAGGTGGATCGCGATGGAAATGCAAGCATTCAATAAACAAATTACTCTTCTCAGTAATAGATGTTTTAACTTGGACCTGAAAAATAGTTCATCAAGCCATACATATATGGAGTGGTATAATGTATGTATGGAGCGTACAGCTGGGCCTTGACTAAGCAGCGCTTAAAGAGAATTGAAGCTTTTAAGATGTGGACATGAAAAAAATATATACAAAGACAAGGTAGACTGATATAAATTGAATAAAAGTGTGGTAGAAGAGATGTGAAAAGAAGAAGCTTGGTAAAACAAATTGAAAGAAGAAAGGACAAATTTTTTGGATATATTGTTAAGACATTATAACTTTCTGACAACATTATTTGAAGGACACATACTTGGAAAAGAGAGAAGAGGTATACCAAGGGGATAACTTTTGAAAAACCTGGACCAATTGATCGAGTTCGAAAGCTGCAACGCAATCAATAGGGCTGCTGGTGAGAGAAAGTCATAATTTCGACGACAAGGTGACATCATCTTCAAACTAGGATCATGATGATGTAAAACGTTAGTGTAGATTAACCGAGTGTTTTTCTGCCTGTTAACTTAAAAGAATAACCTAACTCGAAAACAGGCTTTTGCTTCTACTGTCATATTTATTTATAAAATAAAGTTACTACATCACAGGAATATTTAAGCATAAATGTTGAATAATTCAATCCAAATCCACTTTCGCTAACCCTTTTTATTAATTAGTAGCTATATTTGTTTGTGTTATTTTCGGGATAGTCTGAAGTCGTCATCTTATTTGAAATAGAGTGTTTTTGGTTGTGTTTTAAGGGATTTTTCAAATTCTCTAATAACATGAAAACAATAATTAAGTAAAAAATTCTTATTACATAAGTGCAATTTAGAGCGTTTTAAGGGTTCGTTGGTAAACCCAAAGAGATGAGTATTTCCAGGAAAAATTCTAGTGTATTGAATTTTTTTATGTCGATAAATAATTCTGCTTCTGTTTTATCCATGTGCAGTGTGCAGCTGTAAGTTACTATTCACATAATGCACTTTAACAGCTCTTGTTTGCAATTTATTATGTCGTGCTTCGACGAAGTTGTTTTGTTTTAATACTAAAAATTTCTTTATTGTGCTAAAATTAAAGTATAGGAACAATATATTCTGTCTCTAGTTCTTTATGTATCAATTCAAAAGGAGAATATAAAATAAACATTCGAGGCAAACAGTTTATTTTTTAGAGAATTTTCATAGAAAAAACCGTCTTTAGACATGACGACTTTCCAATTCTCAAAAAATCTTTTCAAATTCGCACGAGTCCCCTAGCACCCAAGTTTGGGTTCAGAAATTCCTTTTAGATGTTTTTGTATCTCCAAAACTAAATAAATAATTTCATAAAAATTTTCATAAAATTGCCTTTACAGATGCCTTGCTATGTCTTAAAATTGCAAATGATCTCTTAATGGGAAATTGAATGAATATATATATATATATATATATATATATATATATATATATATATATATATATATATATATATATATATATATATATATATATATATATATATATATATATATATATATATATATATATATATATATATATATATATATATATATATATATATATATATATATATATATATATATATATATATATATATATATATATATATATATATATATATATATATATAAGGAAATTAGTCACTTTTCTTAAAGATTGCTTTTTTCAATGTACTGCTGTTGAATTTGAATTTCTATACTAAAACTGCTGGTTAGAGAAGTAATCGAAAATGCGATTTTTTTAAATTAAATATAACTTTCGTTTACCTAAAAAACATTTAGTATCAATTGATACATAAATAATACAGGATACTGAAACAAAATAAAAACTGGTGTGTATTAAATTAAGTAGACCAGCAATTACAACAAAAATAAATGCAATAAAAAGTAGCGTACTCCTCTCGCTATCATAGTGATTTACTAAAAAAGTATCTTATTGCGGGAATTTGCATGTACTACACTGAAAATAAATCAATTAAAAACATTTCATCACAAAGATGTAGCCAATTCTCGCGATTCACTCGTTCTTAAATAGTTATCAGATACCATTGTAGAGCCAAGTAGATTCCTCGTACGAACTATAACACTTTTGATTCTCAGATCACTCCAAGTCTCTACATATTAGTGTAAAGAATGTCATGACTTGGCCATCAAAGAGCACGGAAGTTATTACATTCCACGACCCTATGTAACTTAAGTCCACGACTATATTAATAGGCATCCTCCTATACTTATATTCGCGTCTTATTCTTATCCAGATAACAAGGTCGAATCTGTTCTTATATTACGTGTATACAATAGATATATCAATAAAAAGTATAAAAATCGAAATGTAAACGACAGCATTGTGCATTATCGTGTAACAGCCAACATCACCACTTTTTCTTAAATTAAGATACCTATTTACTACTTAGGCGAGCCCGCACCACCGCAGGCCGCACTCTTCCCGTGGCGTGTCTGGATCGAAAGCACTAACGGTCTCAACCGTAGATACATTTCTTTATCTAGAGCCTCAAATAGTGATGAAAGTTGTAATATTACGAAGGTACTATTAGGTAAAGTTACCCAGTTCAGTTTTTGGTAATATTACCACAGAAATGTTACTGGTAAGATCGCAAATATTCCATTAAGTCGGAATAGGAGGGGGTAAACGACAATAGACGGGGCAGATGAAGATACTACATTGGTCTTGGATAATGACGGCTTTACAAAAGAAGACGAGTACGTGATGAGGGTGAGATGCTTTGTCTGCATTAATTTCAACTCCAACAATATAGTTAAATTTCATTTATTTTTATTAATCAGACCCTTCTCTTTTATCTTGTTTTTTTTGTTATGAATAGTATTCCTCAGTCTTTTATGAATATCATCTTTTATTTTTTACTTTTGTTATACTTTTGCTACATTTTCTTGTCGTGCTATAAATAAACTGTTTAAGTTAAGAAGACTACATTATTATCATTACACAATATACATCCTTTATTATGTACCCATATCATTTTTTTATAAACGAATTTTATGGAGTGTTTTGTATCGGTATGGGTAATATTAAAATAATAAATTAACGGTAATTTTACGTCACTAATTTCAACCAACAACCAACGAACCAACGGTCCTGTTGCTGCAGCTGCTTTTGTATTGTTTAGTGGATTTTAATTACTTAACAAACAAACAAAAACACATTGTAAAAGTTTGATTAGGTTTAAAAAGATCAACTGTACCACTGCCCGTCATCATAGTCATTCATTTTGCTTCTTAATTTGTATAGGTTGACATTAAGTTTTTCAATTTTAACCGTGACAATAGCGTCATTTATTTTTTTGGTCCTACTCTGTGCATCTTGATGATCGTTTCTATTTTTGTGATTGCACTTTTTGTGTTCCACAAAACGGGTTTATTTTCATATAAACCCAAAAAGGCAAAAAGCACGTCGTTCGCCCACTTCATATTTACGTAGGTACGGGAGAACGGTCAACAAAAATGAACACCGCAAGCAAAAAGTTTAACAAATGACAGACTCACCCGCAATGTCAACGAGCCTTCATAAGCCGCTCCGGGTGCGCTCGTCTCGCGCCTTTGAAATTACTGATTCGCGGCAGATCGGAAGTGCTGTCTCAAATCATCTCGGGGCACCTCAGGCGACAACCTTCTCACGGCATTTAGGCGCGAGCTGGCCCGACCATATATATCACGGGCCATGGAACCCACCTTTAGAGTTTCTGAAGAATTAACTTAAATCTACACGCGATCACATAACCTTTAGGAGTGAAAGAGTCGGGATAAATAAATCTATACCCTCTAATGGTGGGGGTAATAAATAAAGAGTCATAACATACCTAGATATATTCTTCCAATTGTTGCTTATGCATACACTATTATACACTACTCTCCTATTTCATTCTATTCATTCTAGAACTGTGAGACCTTTTTCACCTATATAATCTGCACCGCTCACTGTGATGACTTGAAGAGGGAAAATCATAGATTTTTTATTGCCTTGTATTTTGTACGCTAAGCCCAGCCTATATACCTAATTTCAGCTTTATAGCACAACAGGAGGTATTCTAAAGGTGTATGCTGATCATTATTGAATGTGTAACGAAATCAATGAACTTTGCATATGCAAGTAGCGAAGCTATAAAAATACATTTTGGCACATTCCATAAGCATGGTAACTACAACTTATCCTAAAAGTTTAATAAGCCGAATCGCTTCGGGAAAAGGTACGTGTGCCTTGGAGCTAGACTGTAATCCAAATTTCCTCAAAAAACGTTTATATATTTTCAAAGACTAAAGTTATTTCGATGCAATTTTAAACACTAGTCTCTATTTAAAAATACAGGGTGTACTAAAATTGAAGTTCCTAAATTAATGGGAACATATATTGTTTGATATATCGGCGAAGTAAATATAAACAAACTTTCACACGTTGCAACCTAGTCAGTGTCAAATGAGGCCAAATCAGGTTCTTTGTAGGAATTAAATAGTATGCAGATTTATTTGTGCACTGACCATTTTGTTATTCGGTTTTATTTTACGAGTATTTTGAATAAAAACCTTAAACGTAACTACGAAATTTTAACACTTCCATTGTTATTATTCAAGGTACATATAAATTGTAAATGATCTAGAACATAGGTGCAAGTGGTTCTAATTCGCAATCATTTGAAGATATTTTTTTAAAGTCTTGAAATAACAATTTTGTTTTATGATACTTAACACTATTTTGAACGAATAATTTCTGTTTCTTTTAAATTTGGTACTTTGGCGGTTTTATTATTAAATATGTTTATTTTTCATTTTAATATATTCTCGGTGCTTTTTCAAAATAATATGTCATATTAACATGTTGCACAAATAAATTTTGGTTTACCAATGACATTTATTTTGTTGCAATTTATATCGTTATTTTGGAAAACAATTTTTGGTTTAAAAGAAGAAGTTATTGTAAAATGAGAGCTGAATATTTAGAGTGGTACCTAGTTCAAATGTTAGCGGCAGAATGGAGGTTCCAAGTTATTTATTATTTACCAAAATTAAAAATGTTACAATAACAAAATTGGGCAATTCGCTTTAGGCAAGCCAGAAATCAAAATTGTGTTTTTGCAAGCGCAAACGATAAACTTATTTGTGAAACACATTGTAAAATTATGAACTAATATTCATTGCTTCTAACATATTTATACTAATATAGTATTACTATTGAGTAATACTAATAAATTTATTTTACGTTTTATAAATATAATTTTTCACTTTTAATTTTCATCTGCCTTTCTTGAATTTCTCTCTTATATACCAACTAATTTTCCAGTGGAAGTGAAATGATCATTTGTAACGGTATCATATAGGATACTCATAGTTTCCAACATCCTGTGGTAGACAAACACATCTTGTTACTTTGATGCTCTTTGGTAAAAAAACGAGTTCAAGGAATAAAAGTAGTGTTTATTTTAGCATATAAAGCAGGCCGATTGGTCACCTATACGCTATGCAAATAACCTGTAGCTCTCGGTAAATGACTTTATTTACCGAGGTTTATTTAACAGGTTTACATTCAAACTTTTCTACGCTAATATGGGATGCGGGGTTTGTATATTGTGATATTATTATTATCTTATATTTTCCACTCAAGGTATGGCGTGTTACTTATTATGGTTATTACTATTATATATATATATATATATATATATATATATATATATATATATATATATATATATATATATATATATATATATATATATATATATATTCCTTAGAAATACAAAAAATTTTGGTAAAATTTTATAACATAAAGTTATTATCATTTAACAACAAACAAATTTGCTAATGATATGATACTACAAGTAAGGACCAAACAATGTTTGCACGGAGTACTTCAGACTAGCTAATTCTCCATTTTTAAGTTTGTTTTTCCTTGACCGCACAATTTTATTTTCTTTTCAACTGCGATAATAAGCCTTTACCTAGTAAGTGCCTTTTATATACGGTTTTAAGCATTTCTTTATTTTGAGAAAGCCACCCTGACTAGTTACTTTATGTATATCTTTTAAAATAAAATAAAATACGGTTCTGTGGAAACTAGGATATTTAAATTTTGGAATAATTAAGTCAACACCTGATCACAAAGTGTAATAATTTATATCATCTATAACTTGTAAAACTTCGAAGGCAAGGTTACACTCAACTTAATGTATATTTTATACAAAAGAGATTATAAACATGATTATTTTACATAATAGTCAAGTTCATCCACTAAATTTTTGAATGAAATTTCCGGAAATACCTAGCCGTTGTCTAACAGGGCACGGATTTACTTAGCTCATTGAAACATCTTTTTAGAATTGTAAGGACTTTTTTAAGTAATATGTTTTATTTATCCTAAGCAGCAAAAACAGCGCTTTACTTAATAAGTAAGTAAATATAAAAGCCTGGACGCAGCAAGTGCGTTATGGTAGTGAATTTTCATAGAAATGATCTGGCACAAAATATTTTATTATAACTTTTTTTTCTTGTAACATAGAAATCTAAATTTTGGTGTATAGTTTACTTTTTGTATCGTAAACCTACCTACCAAATTTGGTTATCATAGATTTTTTATTTTTTAAGATAATTTTTTTTTTCAAATGGAAACCTAAAATTTTTCCGGAAAACATCGTCCGATTTTTCTGATTAACGAACTTATTAAAGCCATTTACAAAGGGAAGGTACATGCCAAATTATATCAAAATCGGCCTATTATTCTTTGAGATAAAAATTTTTTTCGAATGAAAACTCAAAATTTTCCCGGAAAACCTTGTCCGATTTTCCTGACTAACAAACCTGTCAAAGCCATTTACAAAAGGAAGGTACATGCCAAATTTTATTAAAATCGGCTTATTAGTTTTTGAGATAAGAATTTTTTTCGAATAAAAACTCAAAATTTTCCCGGAGAACCTCATCCGATTTTCCTGACTAACGAACTTGTTAAAGCCATTTACAAAAGGAAGGTACATGCCAAATTTTATTAAAATCGGCTCATTACTTTTTGAGATACGAATTTTTTTCGAATGAAAACTCAAAATTTTCCCGGAAAACCTCATCCGATTTTCCTGACTAACGAACTTATCCAAGCCATTTACAAAAGAAAGGTACATACCAAATTTTATCAAAATCGGCCTATTATTTTTTGAGTTATCGGTGTGATACATATATATATATATATATATATATATATATATATATATATATATATATATATATATATATATATATATATATATATATATATATATATATAAACATATAAAAATCGAAACTGACCCCGGATATGGGTTCTAGGGGTCCTAGATCGCGCTCATTTGTAAAAAAAATTTTCAAAATTCAAAAGTCGGGATCTCCTCATTAGTGAATTTTTTCTACGAAAATTCACTAAAACTGTTGGGCAATAATTTTAATTTTATTCATATAATTATTTGTTAAACGAAACATATTCATATTGCTATCTTAGCCAAAAATAGCGCCTAAGCATATTAGCTAAAAATACCAAGGCGACTTATTTTGCCCAGCCCCTGGTCGATTTATAGATTATTTATATGTACAGGGTTAGATGTCGCCTCACTTACCACCGCAGAGAGCTGCTGGTGTATCATTAGTGTATCCTACTGCTGGTTTTTAATATTCCCAGGGTGACATTCCACCAAAATTAAAATTGTTGCGAAACAGTTTGTATTTACTTATTAAGTGAGGCATTATTTTTTGCTGCTTAGTATAAATAAAACATATTACATAATTATTTGGAGTTAGCGGCTGCCAAAGCGGACGAGACGAATTTTTATTTTATGTATATTTCGAAGACCAATTAAGATAGACCGACAGAATATGACATGTTGAATAAGTGAACGCCTTGGGAAAGGGGGTTCACTTTTTCAGTACATACTGTAAAATTAACATCAACCGGGGTTGTGGCATTGTATTTGAGCAAGTTGAATGTCTGCACGCTCCGTCCTACGGAGGGAGCGTACAGCCGCCGGTCCCGTGTCCATGCAATGTTGGGCTGTTAAAGATCCCTACCATCCTTACAGCAAGGCAGGGGTTCGGCAAAATTTCCAGGATAATGGGGTGAAACTGCTCCCCGGAGTCGCTGGTTGACTATAGTCGCGGAAATAGACCGACGCACAGTGGAGTATTTGCCTGATTTAGCTGGCCAAAAGTCAATTTCAAAAAAAGTAATCATCAATAAAGGTAGGTACAGCCTTTTAAAGTTGAATAATTGGAGGATATAAAACTTCCACGTTATATGATATAGAGACAGCACTAATGTTAAGGTACTATGGTCAACTTAGCGTTTGCTGGAGTGCGCATTGCTGCTATCCGTGTAATTTAAAAGTGCGTACAGTTAAACGTAATGTACTTAGATACGAAAAAGTGATATATTCTTGGAATTATTGAACATTATGACGCCGCCGCACTTCGTTTTATACCAGATGACAAATGCTCAAATAATTTCTAATCTATTCACAAATCTAATTTGTCATTGGCATAAGCTAAGTTACCGGGAAGTTAGAGGGCCGCCAGCTTTTATACAGTGGAGATGGGCGTGGGTCAAAATAAGATGTTAACTAGGGGCGCCACTTGATTGTTTAACCTCCACTCCCGGATATTCTAATAAGATGTTCACTAATATGCTTCCTTGCCCAGATCCAACACAACCAAGAATTCTTGGATCACGCTGGCAACTATAGCCAACCACAATCGAGCACAGGAAGCTACAAGGGAGTTACAATTATGATAACACAACCTAAAGTTCAGAACGGTATGGTCTCATAGACCCACAAGTAAAGATAACGGTAATGATCTAATTATCAACAGCCCTGAAAACAAAACACAAACACAAAACCAAAACACACCTATAATATGATAAAATAAGGGCTTTTATTAAGCTTCTTTGGCATACAAGAATTTATTAAAAGCTGTTCTAAAATTCTGATCTAAGATAAAAAGTCTCTATTATATAACTAAAATGGCTTACTACAAAATAATCAAGATCTTTAATGAGTATATATGAATGTGCTCCAAAACTATAATTGTTCTACGGGAAATCCCACTTTTCGTGCACGCAAAGCTCACAACTTATTTCCCCAAATATTAATTAATTACACGTTAATTACGGTAAGTGGCCTGATTACATATCAAGTCCCAAGAATAATCGATAAGCTTAACTAATGCTAACAATATATGATAAACGGTGGTAACTATCAAAAGTGAAGCAATTATATTAACAATGGTCTCATAAAAATCTGTACCACATTTAGTGAAGTTTAAATAAAATAAATTCAGTTTGATTTTAGCAAATTTAACAGAGATGAATATTTAAAACTTTAGCTTATCAAGATTGTCTCTCTTATCACTTTATTATTTATCACAAAACGGAAAATTCTTACTTGAAATTCCTGGACTCCTAGACCATAAAATTACCAACAATTTGTTCTTGACTAGCACGTAAAAACTCCATTTAATTCCATATCCATATTCCGTTCGGTACATGAAAATTCGCCATTACATGCGAGACTTATTCCACTAAAACTCTCCTATGATACGTGAATTTGCCAACGGTACTGCCCAGTACAAAAACTCTCTATCCAGTACTAAAATCGCCCAACACGAAAATTCTTCCAGCCGGTACAAGGATTGCTCTATCCGGCACAAAGACTTTCCACCCGATACTAGGAATTTTCCATCCAGCACAAGGATTCTTCTATCCGGTACAAGGACTCTCTGCCTAACGCAAGAATTGCCCAATACGAAAATTGCCCCATACGAAAATTGCCCAATACAAAAATCCTAAAAACAATAAGTAACGGAATGCTAGAGGTGTTATAGTTACGAGAGATGATGATTTCTTACCTCCAAAGAGGGAAACGAAACTCCAACAACGGGACAAGATCAATGTGGTCCTTATATCCCCTCAAACGTGTATCTCTACAGTCTTCAGCACTAAATCCGTACATTACGACATCACCAAAAAGACTGCAGATTATGTTCTGAGTGCAATTAAATCCACTAAGGGGGATAATTAATATCCAACTTGCTCCTCAGAACGAACCACGTGTTAACTCCAACAACTGCCAACCAAAAATCTCTCTCTCGAACCTTCCGGAGCATGCGCATTTCCTACCTGAAAGCAGGTAGCGCCACTCGTTCGCTCTCACTTCATCCCATACGTCCCCAGCCATCTATCCTTCTCAACATGCGGACCATTCTCGAACCACCGACAAACTGCAACGCAAGCGTGGCAGCCGACACGATATACCAGGGGTAGTACAAATAGAAATGATTTAACGAAAGATCTCAATTTTATTCCGTATACGAGGGATAGCCAGAAGAAATAACCACGATCGTCGCCAATAATTCTCTGTTCAAAGCAGAGGAGGAACCACAAATACGTCCAAACTAGCTTAGTTGTTCAGCTATTCAATTTATACTGTTACAACATCTTAAAGGGGGTAACGAAAAATACGCTTATACTATATGTGTTTCATATAAATTATTTTTTCCACTTCCATAGTGGTATTAAAAGAAGTAAGTATTTAAGACATTTTTTAAGCATTGTTTGAAATACAACATTATTTTTGTTATGTTTCCGGAGAGGTCCCGCGGCTTTTTTTGATAGGTGAATAGTCAACGGCTTTAGGTTTAAATACCTGCTAAAAACGCTTCCGGGTTCTTCAGATTTTTAGTGAATTTTCATTTTTTTAATGCGCTTTTTTGGAATTTGCGATTTTTTTCAATTGAGCACGAACTAGGACATTTGGAACCCACATCCGAGGTCAGCTTCAGACTTTATATACTAATAATAATAATAATATATTTAGAACATAATTTTTTAGTGTGTTATACGATGAAGCCTGACCCTGTGATTGTAGAAAAAAACACGATTTAAAATACATACATATCAATATATATATATATATATATATATATATATATATATATATATATATATATATATATATATATATAGGTATGTATGTACGAATGTCATGGGTTATTCAATAAGTAATTGGATCAAATTTGGTAGGTATATTCCTTTCATTAATCGCTGGGACAAGTCCGTTAGCCAGTCATTAGGCTGGCTAACGAACGGACCAATTTTTTCCCAAAAAAAACTCTGCAGCATTGCGAGATAAAACTGTATCAGTTAATATGGTATATTGCATAAATAACTGTATGTATGGTCGGTCTATATGTTCTAAGATTATATCTATATCAGGGGCTGTTGTGTTATTTTATTCCAGTTCTGAATACAGGACGTTTTTTTTTTGAGCAAGTGTATATGGGAACATTTTTTAACCTTATTTAGTAATTTTTAACTGATGATTGGATTATTTTAGAGTAAAGCGTAATTAAATATCTACATACTTAGAGTATTAAAAATAAAAAACAAATAATAAATAACGATATGGAGACTATTTCTCTGGCTTCACGTCTGTATTTAGTATAGAATGGTTTAACCAAGTAAGGGCAACAAGAATTAACGAAAAAAAGAAATGTTAAACATGAACATTCAAAAAACTTTTTTTTTATTTAACAAGATAACTTTAAACATCCGACTTGTATCAACCCATATTCAAATTTATGCGTCTACAAAACCAACATTAAGCATTTAAAATCATAAGAAAATATATTAGCATTGTTTATTTCGCACCTTGTGATAATTTAAATATGAAAAAAAGATTTAAATCCAATGGTCTCAGACAAAACACAATTTTGGACTAAGAACGCCTTTCAGATAAATTAGTTACATCTGTTGTTTCATCTAGAACAATAGCAATGAAACGAGTCTGTTTAATTTCCTATTTAATTCTGTTCAAAATAATAGTGGCAGCGGCCGAAATTAAATCATTCTGAATGCGATTTAAAGTCCCGCGAAAAACGTTAGACTGTTCCAAGTGATTTTTTAAACAAATGTCGTACTTGGCTATTAAAGAAACTAGGTCTTGAAAGTTTGCTCTATTTGCAGATGTAGTTGTTTCGTCATGACCTCTGAAGCCCAATTCATGCTGACCAAGAAAACATACAACATCAATAAGTCTTTTTAATATGTTTCTGTTTTTATCAACCAATTCATTCTGTTGGCAATGACTAATTTCTATCTGCTTGTTAACGGCGTGTTTAATTCGCGTTTTTCCAAAGACGCTTAATTTTAAAATGCTCTGTAAATGCACTTTAGACATAACATGTCTTTTTACTACTTTATGTAGATTATTCAAGTCGGAAAACTCACTTTTATTCCACACCCCTTTTCAGTCACAATAGACTACAAGGCCAACAAAACAGTTTATTCCTGATTTCACAACCCGTTAACCACTCATATTGTTTATAAGTTTTTTCGGCGTTGAAATGTCGAATACATGTTTTAATTCTTGTATTTAAGTTTTTTAGAGTAGGTTTTGGCCTACCTTTATTAATAATAGCAAGTTTTTCAGCAAACTGTAAAGCTGAAAATCCTTTGGTCATCAAAAAACACACAACACAATCACAGTTATTATTACCACTTGTTTGTAAAGTTTGTAAATCCCCACCCCCACCATCGCCGCTGTTAAAAGCTGATGAACTTGTAGCCATATTAATACTCGTAAAATGCCAATGTATTTAACTTAGTCGACTGCTTATATCTACGAAATAATGCGAGACATTCTCTTTGTATGTGTAGCGGGTCTTTCCGGTAAAATACGTTCTAAAAATACACGTACACACGTCGAGCGAGCGAGCGTTTCTCCTCAAGTGGTCTGCTGACTACATGTATTTAACTGAAGTCATTGCATCCACCCGTAGTATCAGGTTCATGCTGGTCGTTGGCGGTAGCATTTGCTGCGTCGACGTACTTGCTAAGAGCGCATATACAAACAAGTACAGTATGATGCATAATAAATAATGATGTGTGTGAGCTTGTGAATTAAAATTTTTTATAATTAAATTTGTTTCAGAATTAGAAATTTAATATTTAAAATACAAAGGAGATTTTAAATATTGCGGTTTAATATAAATTATTTTTAGTAGGTATGTAGTCGTTATTTTTAGGGAAGCAATGCTTCCCTTGCTTCCATGGACCGCACGCCACTAATATATCCTCTTTCATTTGGGGCACCGTTCTCGCCCAACCCCAAATGGTTACTGAGACATCATCGGAAGAATGTCACGGACTGAAAACATCATGATTTTGTGTTTGTGTGAAGTTTTTCACAAAATCCCAGCCACGAATTCTGACGTAGTGGCAATTAAAAATGTAACCGAACCAGCCGGCGATAAAATCTGCGAATTAGCTTAACAGCGATGCCAGATTGATAGTTTGTGGCTGGCCATAGAAATTCTTAAACGTATGCATATGGGTACCTAGCTTATGTATCTAGTCTCATTACCAGATATAGTGATAACACAAACAGATAACTATTAAAGGTGTGTGGATGTGTGTGTGCAGATAGTTTACTGCGGTGAAATGCTGCGGAATTGTGCCGTTTCTTATAATTAATGCCTTTTTCACCTCCTTAGCAGCAATTTCCGGGACACGCGGAGGGATGTAAAGTATGCAATGAAGTCTCCTATTTAAAAAGACACCAAAAAAATTTCACATCGTTGGGGTCTGAGGGGTGGTCGCCGCGGTAAAAAGTTATGGAGGTAAACTGTGATACAAATAATCTTAGAAACAATGAGTTTACCACCCCCTTTGCAGCGACCGCCGCGGAACGGGAAGGAGTGCAATGTATTCACTGAAGTCTCTTCTTTGAAAAGTCACAAAAAAGATCATCTGTGGGGTCTGAGAGGTTGTCGCCGGGGTAAAAAGCTAGAGGTAAACCGTGATACAAATAATCTTAGAAATAATGCTTTTTCAACCTCTTAGCAGCGATTGTCGGAGCACAGAAAGGAGTGCAGTGTATTCACTAAAATCTCCTCTTTGAAAAGCCATGAAAAAATTTAACATCGTTGGGGCCTGAGGGGTTGTCGCCATGGTAAAAACTATAGAGGTACTGTGATACAAATAATTCTAGAAGTAATGCTTTTTCCACTTCATTAGCAGCAATTGTCGGGGCAGGGGAAGGGATGCACAGTATTTACAGAAATCTTTTCTTTGAAAAGCCATGAAAAAAGTTAACATCGTTGGGGTCTGAGGGGTTGTCGATGGGTTAAAAAGCTAGATAGGTAAACTGTAACACAAATAATTATGGAAATAATGCTTTTGCCACCACCTTAGCAGCGATTGTCGGGGCAGGGAAAGGAATGCAAAGCAGTCACTGAAGTCTCCTCTTTGAAAAGACATGAAAAATGTAACATTGTTGTGGTCTGAGAGGTTGTCGCGGTGGTAAAAAGCTATAGAAATAAACTGTGATACAAATTTTCTTAGAAACAATGTTTTTTCCACCCCCTTAGCAGCAATTGTCGGGGCACGGAAAGGTGTGCAATTTATTCACCTATGTCTCCTCTTTAAAAAGACACGAAAAAATTTAACTTTGAGGGGTCGTCGCCGGGGTAAAATTATAGAGGCAAATTGTAATATACAAATAATTTTAGAAGTAATGCTTTTTCCACTCGTTTAGCAGCGATTGTCGGGGCAGGGGAAGGCATGCAAAGTATTCACAAAAATCTCCTCTTAAAAAAGACATGACAAAATTTAACATCGTTGGGGGTCTGAGGGGTTGTCGCCTGGGTAAAAACTATAGAGATACTGTGATACAAATAATTTTAGTAGAAATCCTTTTTCCACTCCCTTAGCAGCAATTGTCGGGGCAGGGAAAGGGATGCAGAGTATTCACTGAAATATCTTCTTTAAAAAGCCATGAAAAAAGTTAACATCGTTGGGGTCTGAGAGGTTGTCGCTGCGTGAAAAACGCGAGAGGTAAACTGTAATACAAATAATTTTGGAAATAATGCTTTTGCCACCCCCTTATCAGCAATTGTCAGGGCACGAAAAAGCTATAGAAATAAACTGTGATACAAATTTTCTTAGAAACAATGCTTTTTCCACCCCCTTAGCAGCAATTGTCGGGGCACGGGAGGGGGTGCAAATTATTCACATATGTCCCCTCTTTAAAAAGACACGAAATATTTAACATCGTTGGGGTCTGAGGGGTCGTCTCCGGGGCAAAATTATAGAGGCAAATTATAATATACAAATAATTTTAGAAGTATTGCTTTTTCCACTCCCTTAGCAGCGATTGTCGGAGCAGGGGAAGGCATGTAAAGTATTCATAAAAATCTCCTCTTTAAAAAGACATGACAAAATTAACATCGTTTGGGTCTGAGGGGTTATCGCCGGGGTAAAATATATAGAGGTACTGTGATACAAATAATTTCAGAAGTAATGCTTTTTCCACTCCCTTAGCAGCAGTAGTTTTACCCCGGCGACCACCCCTCCAACCCCAACGATGTTAAATGTTTCGTGTCTTTTTATAAAGAGGAGACATAGGTCAATTAATTGCAACCCTTCCCGTGCTCCGATATTTGCTGCTAAAGGGGTGCAAAAAGCATTGTTTCTAAGAAAATTTGTATCACAGTTCATTTCTATAGCTTTTCACCCAGGCGACAACCCATCAGACCACAACGATGTTAATTTTTTTCATGTCTTTTCAAAGAGGAGACGTCAGTGACTGCTTTGCATCCCTTTCCGTGCCCTGACAATCGCTGATGTCAGGGGATGGCATAACCATTATTTCCAAAATTATTTGTATTACAGTTTTTCTATCTGGCTTTTTAACCCAGCGACAACCCCTCAGACCCAAACGATGTTAAATTTTTTCATGGTTTTTCAAAGAAGAGATTTCAGTGAATACTCTGCATCTCTTGCCCTGTCCCGACAATTGCTGCTAAGGGAGTCGAAAATGCATTACTTCTAAAATTATTTGTATCACAGTACCTCTATAGTTTTTACCCCGACGACAACCCCTCAGACCCAACGATGTTAGATTTTTTTATGTCTTTTCAAAAGGAGACTTCAGTGACTGCTTTGTATCCCTTCCCCTGCCCCGACAATTGCTGCTAACGGAGTGGAAAAAGCGTTACTTCTAAAATTATTTGTATCACAGTACCTCTATAGTTTTTACCTCGGCGACAACCCCTCAGACCCCAACGATGTTAATTTTTTTTATGTATTTTGAAGAGGAGATTTTTGTTAATACTTTGCATTCCTTCCCCTGCCCCGACAATCGCTGCTAAGGGAGTGTAAAAACCATTACATCTAAAATTATTTGTAGATTACAATTTGCCTCTATAGTTTTACCCCGGCGACGACCCCTTAGACCCCAACGATGTTTTTTTCGTGTCTACTTATAGAGGAGACATAGGTGAATAAATTGCACCCCCTTCCGTGCCCGGACAATTGCTGCTAAGGGGGTGGAAGAAGCATTGTTTCTAAGAACATTTGTATCACAGTTTATTTCTGTAGCTTTTTACCCCGGCGACAACCCCTCCGGCCAGACGCCCTCGTGGCGCAGGTTGCTAGGTACCAGCCTGCTAAGCGAGAGGTCCCGGGCTCGATTCCTGGGCGAACCAAGTTGACTTTGTCTGGAAAATTTGTAAAAATATTGAATGATGGGAAATGAATGTGCTAATTGCCTGAGATGCCGCAGCCAATAATATTTATAAAAAAAACCCTCAGGCCACAACAAACTTAATTTTGTTCATGTCTTTTCAAAGAGGATACCTCAGTGACTGCTTTGCATCCCTTTCCGTGCCATCACAAACGCTGCTAAGTGGGTGGCAAAAGCATTATTTACAAACTTATTGGTATTACAGTTTACCTATCTAGCTTTTTAACCCAGCGACAACCCCACAGACCCCCACAATGTTAATTTTTTTCATGCCTTTTTGAACAGGATATTTTTTTGAATACTTTCCATGCCTTCCCCTGCCCCGACAATCGCTGCTAAGGGAGTGGAAAAAGCATTACTTCTAAAATTATTTGTATATTACAGTTTGCCTCTGTAGTTTTACCCCGGCGACGACCCCTCAGACCCCAACAATGTTAAATTTTTTCATGTCTTTTTAAAGAGGAGACATAGGTGAATACATTGCACCCCGTCTTGTGCCTCGACAATCGCTACTAAGAGCGTGCAAAAAGCATTGTTTCTAAGAAAATTTGTATCACAGTTAATTTATATAGTTTTTACCCCGGCGACAACCCCTCAGACCACAACGATGTTAAATTTCTTAATGTCTTTTCAAAGAGGAGACTTCAGTTACTGCATTGCATCCCTTTCCGTACCCTGACAAAAAAGTAAGGGGGTGGCAAAAGTATTCTTTCCAAAATTATTGCTATTACAGTTTACCTATCTAGCTTTTTAACCCAGCGACAACCCCTCACACCCCAACGATGTTAAATTTTTTCATGGATTTTTAAAGAAGAGACATCGGTCAATACATTGCACCCCTTTCCGTGCCCCGACAATTGCTGCTAGGGGGGTGGAAAAAGCATTGCTTCCAAGAAAATTTGTATCACAGTTTACTTATATAGCTTTTAACCCCTGCGACAACCCCTCAGACCCCGACAATGTTAAATTTTTTCATGTCTTTTTAAAGAAGAGACATAGGTGAATAAACTGCACCCCCTCCCGTGCCCCGACAATTGCTGCTAAGAGGGCGGAAAAAGCATTGTTTCTAAGAAATTTTTATCACAGTTTAGTTCTATAGCTTTTTAACCCAGCGACACCCCCTCAGACCACAACGATGATAATTTTTTTCATGTCTTTTCAAAGGGGAGACTTCAGTGACTGCTTTGCATCCCATTCCCTGCCCCGACAATTGCTGCTAAGGTAGTGGAAAAAGCGTTACTTCTAAAATTATTCGTATCACAGTACCTCTATAGTTTTACCCCGGCGACAACCCCTTAGACCCCAACGATGGTTAATTTTTTCATGTATTTTTTAAGAGGAGATTTTTGTAAATACTTTGCATGCCTTCCCCTGCCCTGACAATCGCTGCTAAGGGAGTGTAAAAAGCATTACATCTAAAATTATTTGTATATTACAATTTGCCTCTATAGTTTTACCCCGGCGACGACCCCTCAGACCCCAACGATGTTAAATTTTTTCGTGTCTTCTTAAAGAGGAGACATAGGTAAATAAATTGCAATGCCTCCCGTGCCCCGACAATTGCTGCTAACGGGTGGAAAAAGCATTGTTTCTAAGAACATTTGTATCACAGCTTATTTATATAGCTTTTTACCCCGGCGACAACCCCACAGACCATAACGATGTAAAATTTTTTCATGTCTTTTCAAAGAGGAGATCTCAGTGACTGATTTATCCCTTTACGTGCCCTCACAATCGCTGCTAAGGGGTGGCAAAAGCATTATTTACAAAATTATTTGTATCGCAGTTTACCTATCTAGCTTTTTTACCCAGTGACAACCCCTCAGACCCCAACGATGTAAAAAGTTTTCATGGCTTTTTAAAGAGGAGATACCGGTCAATACATTGCACCCCTTCACGTGCCCCGACAATTGCTGCTAAGAGGGTGTAAAAAGCATTGTTTCTACGAAAATTTGTATCACAGTTTATTTCTATAGCTTCTTACCCCAGCTACAACCCCTCAAACCACAGCGACGTTAAATTATTTCGCGCCTTTTTAAAGAGGAGACAGGTGAATAAATTGCACCCCGTCTTGTGCCCCGACAGTCGCTGATAAGAGGGTGCAAATAGCATCGTTTCTAAGAAGAATTGTATCACAGTTTAGTTCTATAGTTTTTACCCCGGCGACCACCCCTCAGACCACAACAATGTTAAATTTTTTTATGGGTTTTCAAAGAGGAGACTTCAGTGACTGATTTGCGTCCCTTTTTATGCCCCGACAATTGCTACTAAGGGGGTGGCAAAAGCATTATTTCCAAAATTATTTGTATTGCAGTTTACCTATCTCGCTTTTTAACGCAGCGACAACCCCTCAGACTCCAATGATGTTAACTTTTTTCATGCTTTTCAAAGAGGAGATTTCAGTGAATACTTTGCATGCGTTCCCCTGCCCCGGCAATTGCTGCTAGGGAGTGGGAAGAGCATTACTTCTAAAATTATTTGTATCACAGTACCTCTATAGTTTTTACCCCGGCGACAACCCTTCAGACTCCAACGATGTTAAATTTTTTCATGTATTTTTTAAGAGGAGATTTTTGTGAATACTTTGCATGCCTTTCCCTGCCCCGACAATCGCTGCTAAGGGAGTGTAAAAGGCATTACATCTAATATTATTTGTATATTACAATTTGCCTCTATAGTTTTACCCCGGCGACGACCCCTCAGACCCCAATAATGTTAAATTTTCTTGTGTCTTTTTAAAGAGGAGACATAGGTGAATAAATTGCACCCCCCTTTCATGCCCTGGCAGTTGCTGCTAAGGGGGTTAAAAAAGCATTGTTTCTAAGAAAATTTGTATCACAGTTTATTTCTATAGCCTATTACCCCCGCGACAACCCCTCAGACCACAACGATGTTAACTTTTATCATGGCTTTTCAAAAAAGAGATTTCAGTGAATACTCTGCATCCCTTCTCCTGTCCAGACAATTGCTGCTAAGGGAGTGGAAAAAGCATTACTTCTAAAATTATTTGTATCACAGCACCTCTACAGTTTTTACTCCAGCGACAACCCCTCAGGCCCCAACGATGTTAAATTTTTTCATGGCTTTTCAAAGAAGAGACTTTAGTGAATACACTGCACACCTTTCTGTGCGCCGACAATCGCTGCTAAGAGGTTGAAAAAGCATTATTTCTAAGATTATTTGTATCACGGTTTACCTTTAGCTTTTTACCCCGGCGACAACCCGAAAGATGATATTCCTTTGTGACTTATCAAAGGAGAGACTTCAGTGAATACATTGCACTCCTTCCCGTTCCGCCACGGTCGCTGCAAAGGGGTTGGTAAAGTAATTGTTTCTAAGATTATTTGTATCACAGTTTACCTCCATAACTTTTTACCCCGGCGACAACACCTCAGACCCCAATGATGTTAAAGTTTTTTTATCTCCTTTCAAATAGGATACTTCATTGCATACTTTATATCCCTCCGCGTGTCCCGGCAATTGCTGCTAAGGGGGTAAAAAAGGCATTAATTATAAGAACGGATCCATTCCATAGCATTTCACCGCAGTAAACTATCTGCACACACATCCACACACTTTTGTTAGTTATCTGTTTTTGTTATCACTATATCCGGTAATGAGACTAGACACCTAAGCTAGGTTCACATACGCATACGTGTAAGACTTTATATCGCCAGCCACAAACTATCAATCTGGCATCGCTGTTTAACTAATTCGCAGATTTTATCGCCGACTGGCTCGGTTGCGTTTTTAATTGCCCCTACGTCAAAATTCGTGGCTGGGATTCCGTGGGCAACTTCACACAAACTGATTTTGTATGCAATTACAAAAAAATTAAGTAGGTATTTTAGCATTCAGTTAATCCAAATGCCATTTTATTTATTTTGTGTTTCTAGACAGTTTACATACAAATTAGCTTAGCTCAGTGTATCATCCTTTTCAACTTTGGAAAACCAGTTGTTAGTTTCGTAATTCTTGGTATGTAAGGCTAGATGTATTCTCACCATAATTAGAACCGCAGACCGGTTTCGCTCTGATTAGAGCTCATCAGTACGGTATATTAATTACAGCGAGAACACACCTATAAACTAATACGGCTATGGTAGCCAGCCCCCTAGAACATTGTGAGATGTACAACAGGGTCGCCATTTCGGTGCGGAACTAGGTAGTATGTTGTCACGGCAGCTCCGAATAACACAAAATGTTATAAAATATAGACTGTTTACAACCAACTAACAATTCTGTAAATTGTCAGCCCAGGTCCATTTCTTCCCTAATATAGGGACAGTGTATGTAAGGCTAGGTGTAGGTATCTCACCAAAATTAGAACCGCAGACCAGTTTCGCTCTAGTTAAAGCTCATCAGTACGGTATACCAATTACAGCGACAACACACCTATAAAGTAATACGGGTATGATAGCCAGCCTCCTAGAACATTGTGAGATGTACGCCAAGGTCGCCCGCCATCTCGATACGGACCAGGTAGTATGTTGGCACGACAGCTCCATATAACACAAAATGTTATAAAATAAAGACAACCAACTAACCATTTTGGAAATTGTCAGCCCTGGCCCATTTCTTCTCCAATACAAGGACAATGTATGTAAGGCTAGATGTATTCTACCATAATTAGAACCGCAGACCGGTTTCGCTCTAATTAGAACTCATCAGTACGGTATCCTAATTACAGCGAGACCACAGCTATAAAGTAATACAGCTATGGTAGCCAGCCTCCTAGAACATTGTGCGATGTACGACAGGGTCGCCTCGTTACATTGGTAGGAAGCTCCGGAGTCATTTTTTTATTTAAAATATTTGTATTAATTGAGATAGAATACATGATTATACATATAAATATTAGACGTATAAAAATATATACATAAATCTTAAGTATGTACTAGATTATGGGTGTGAGTTCCTGCCTAAATAAGGTATACCTCAAGATTAGTATTACATGGCAACTACCTTCAACTGGTATTGTATTTCGTTGAATTACATTTGCTAATTATAGGAAGGTGTCTGTTGTCGATGGTTGGTAACAAGAAAAAAATTTAAACCTGTTTACAAAAACTTTTTTGCATTAGCTTTGGAACTGTGTTAGCGGCTGCAAGTAAATTGTGTACCCTTTGCAGCGAAATGTCAATGGGAATTATAGTTTATTACCAACCTTGAGTTTACATAAATTAACTAAGGATAGTCTCTATTGTGAGTGATTATAGTTTTCATGGAATCTAGGTAGGCTGTGGTATGGAAGTTTGTGATTAATCCTAAAAGGTGTGTTGTTAGACCTTTTGTTTATAATATTTTTAGTAGGCGTATTGTAACGTAGATGGGCAGTATAGATTCCTCGGCAAATTTTCCAGATGGAAAAGGACTTGTTAAAAGTAGGTATATGTTGAATGTTT
This sequence comes from Tillus elongatus, assembly GCA_964006375.1. Taxonomy (NCBI): domain Eukaryota; kingdom Metazoa; phylum Arthropoda; class Insecta; order Coleoptera; family Cleridae; genus Tillus; species Tillus elongatus. The sequence goes on along the minus strand of OZ023269.1, from coordinate 59,461,700 downwards.
GTATATATGCGTGCGATAACTTATTTAAAAAATAACTTATTATTTAAAGGGAATTTTCGTAAGGAACTTTAGTTGGGGACGACGTCATTGGAGCTCTCATTTCATATTATGGAATACGTCAGATACGATTCTGTTAGAAAAGAGAGAGAGCTGATAGCCAATGGATGGTTGGCTTGTAATATTGGTATAAACAGCTGACGTAGAATAAAATTTTAATGAGAGACATAGCAAATAACATTAGATATGTAGGATTACGTTAGTATGTGTTGATATGGAGACAGCCGGGTCACGCGTGGCGTGAGCCAGACTAAATATCAAGACCAGGGTCACATGCACTAGAGCACTCTAATAATATAAACGACTCCGAGAGTTACAGGGGTGTCTAGCATAAATTTTTTAACGATTGTTTATAGAAATGTCACAATATAAGGGCGATGTCGCCTTGCCGTAAGGTAGAGGCGACAGTCTCTAACATAAACAAGGATACTTCAAGAGCTCAACCTATGGCCCAGCTTACGTCTCTAACCTCAATGTAAAGGCGATGTCGTCGCTTTGACGTATAGCGGCCGAAGGTTAGTAACTATGTAATATTGGTATAAACAACTGACCTAGAATAAAAGTCTCAACGGGGCAAATAACTTTAGATATGTCTGATAGTATGTGTAGAGGGAGAGTTGAGTCACGTGACCTGAGCGAGTCTAGAGCGAATTAGCTCCAAATACGAGGACGTGTGTGGGAACAACAACAATGAAAATAATAGGTACCTTGTTCATACATAACCTTCCTCGAAATAATTCAAGCTATTTACATTTAAACAGTAAACTTGTTTGTTCATGCCAGACTACATCCTTCTTAATTTATTGTATTGATATTCGTGCCACGTATTCATTAAAATACTTGACGAAAATCACATTTTCCCATCTATTGTTGACTGCTGAGGCCTCAGTAGTTGATGAAACAATAATATGTTTACCATATTTATCATCTATTGTTTCTGATGAGGCTCCACTGGTTGATGAAAATGACATGTTGCCATCTGTTTTTGACTGATGAAGTAACAATAGTTGATAAAATAATATTATTCCAGTGTTATGTTTGTCTTATAAAAGTTTTCGTAAGGTATAGGAGACATATGATTAGAGGTAAATATAATTTATTTTTATATATTATTTATTTATAGATTTATTTATTAAATATAATTTAGTAGTTGTTACGAGAGCCGTAAGTAGGTATACATGGTATGTTCTGGAGTCACCGCCACACCGCCAGCACTGCGCATGCGCAGCCCCACCCCTTGTGGGCGTAGCTCCCACTCCCCTTGTGGGCCTACCTACATCCCTTTTGGGCGAAGCCCCATCATTTTAAGCGGACGGTTGCGCGGCCACACCCCTTGTGGGCGTAGCCACCCCCTGTAGGTGTAGCTCTGTCCCTACACTTTTTAGGCAGAGCGTGGGCAGAGGTGGGCGGCCCCACCCTTTTTGGGCGGAGCCCCATCCTTTTTGGGCTGAGCCTTGCGCCTTTGGGCGGAGCCCCACCTTCCTTGTGAAGCCCCACCCCTAACCGGCGCGAAGCGCCGAAGCGACGTGATAGTGTCGTCACTGGACGGGGAGCCAATAGGGGACAAACCTTTGATGATGTAATCCAAGATGGCGGCCAAGATGGCCGACCGGAAGTGAAAAACGCGGAAAATTTAAATTTTAAATGACAGGTGGCAACACCTGTCAATGTAAGAGGGCCCGCGATTTTGATTTTTGGTAATGTGACGTACGCAAAGATGGCGGTTTGCGCATGAGCAAATTAACTTATTTAGTTTTTAAGTTAGTGCCCACGTGTTTGGGTCATGGTACTCGTCGTGACGAGTGGAATTAAAATATGACACTTGCGCATGCGCAAGCCCAACTTTGTTAATAGTAGACGTAGAGGTATATTGTTTGGTGTCATGTTAGTCGCTCGATGAGTGGAATTCAAATATGACATTTGCGCATGCGCAAACCAACTTTTTTATTAAGCGGTGTAGAGATATAGTGTTGGGTGTCATGTTACTCGTCTCGACGAGTAAAATTCAAATATGGCAGATTGCGCATGCGCAAAACAACTTTGTTAGTTTTTAAGTTAACTCCTACGTGTGTGGTGTCGTGGTAATCATCTTGATGAGTAGAATTCAAAAATAGTATGCACGCATGCGCAGACTAACTTTTTAACTTTGGTGCTAAGGAGACAGGATTTAGATGCTGGAGGTAAACAATGAAAACAAGAGACACTGGTAATCATCTTGATGAGTAGAATTCAAAAATAGTATGCACGCATGCGCAGACCAACTTTTTAACTTTGGTGCGAAGGAGACAGGATTTAGATGCTGGAGATAAACAATGAAAACAAGAGACACTATTTTTCAAAGATTTATTAACAATATGTTACACATTTTATTAAATTATTAAATGTAGTAAGTTACAAATATTCTTCATAGTCTTTATCAAGGACATCTTTGAAAGCTGTTAGTTTATGCAAAAGTTTTCGCAGTTGTTCAAAAACAGTTTCACTGGGACATTGTATACTAAGTATACCAGGGTCAAAAGGTACCACCTTGTTTAATATGTTGGTGAATTCGTTAAATTCAAAATATAGTTTTTTACGGAGAAAGTACAACATACCATTGGTGTAACGAAAAACGCGTTCGATTTTTGATGGAATGTCCGAGTAGAGGTCTGATGTAAATCCAGCTTGTAAAGTTGAAAACTTATATCGATAATTGGTTACTATTTGATACATGAAATAGAATAGTTTGACCCGCATAGGTGTTGACTGCTGTATTTAGTTTTTTAATACTTTTAAGCCCTATATTCGCAAATGTAGTATGATAAGGAAGGTCTAAACTTGGATAAGCAATCAAAAATACGTTACCATTAACAAATGCAACAGTATCACGATTTGGTTTTTGATTAATAGCATCCACTTTTACCAGGTTGTAACCCAACGCAGGTATCCATTCAGTCATTAACTTTGGAGCTCCATACGGTGCTTTCATATTGTTTAAAGGTATAATCCAGACCCATTTCATATAAAACACATACAACTTATGATTTATAATTAAGAACGTCTTTATTCTATTTATATATTGACATAAGTCTGGAGCCTCTGAATTCGTTGGTCTGGTAACGGTTGCTTTTTGCGTAACTGAATTTCTAATTGTTGGCCTGGTAACTGTAGATGTTTGTGTTGTGGAGGTTGTAGGTTTGCTAGTACTTAGCGGTGGTCCATACAAATCCTGTATACTGCCTACATATCTGACTCCAAGGCCCAGTAACTAATCAGTAACGATAGGATACATTATAGAGTTTACATGGTGTGTTGCAATCCTAAGGCATGACCAATTTCATGCGTCATAGTTTGCAATAAGCTGACTTTATCATCTGTAGTTACATTGTTGGTTTCTAACGACCACTCTATATCAGAACATATATATATATATATATATATATATATATATATATATATATATATATATATATATATATATATATATATATATATATATATATATATATATATATATATATATATATATCTCACAAGGTCTATAATCTCCTGTAGGTCTGTATGCATGGCCTAAAACTGTACCATCTAGAGGATTGTAACATGGTGTGTTGGATAAAAGAAAACTGTGTGTGTTAGGTTCAAACACTATAAAAATATCAGCCTGCCGACCATTTGATGTTTTAGTGAAACGCAGATTAGTATGCTCTCCCCACTGGGAAAACGCTTCTCTTATAATTTTTATTATCTGAACATCTTTAGTATGTGCATACCATTGTAAAGACCTTCTATTCCACTTGTTTTTAACTGTATTCAGTTGTTGGAGCATATCTTCCACACCACATCTTTTATGTTTCATCAACTCTAAAGAATCTTAAGTCAGATGCTCACTACCTGTCAGGTTATAAGTACACTGAATTTGTTGCAGTGCAACTGTAATTTCCTCTTCTGAATGTTTTTCGACAATTTGGCTATCAAAACCAGTTAAAGACAAATATCCATATTTAATCAGGTAACTTACAGCAAATTTCCCGTCTTCAGCACTTATTTGAGATATTTCAGTTTGTGCCTCATAAGAAGACACAAAAGACACAACAAACAGTAGCTTAAACATGATGTTTGCTTGCTGTCAGAGACTAGACTAACGCAGGTGGCACCAACTGTCAATTAAGGAATTCGTAGAGGAGATTTACACAAAAGTGGATGGATGTTGGAGCGACTAATGTGGTTGAAAATAAATATTAATAAACACAGTTTTAAACCGTAGAGTGGTGTCAACATCTATAAATTGTCGTACACACCTGTAAACTCATTCAAAAATTTAATTGTCTTCGAAGTAAGACGTGCTTCAGTCTGCTCTATCTGTTCAAATGGCTACATTAAGTGATGTGTTACCAGCAAATTAAAGACAACTTTTGGTATAGTTTATTTGGAGACTTTCAATTAATTATTGATAAGAACACTGGTTATTTCAATGCGATAAAATTGTATAAAAGTGAGAAAAGATTCAGACATTGATTGGAAAATAAGAAAACTAAAGAGTTGGTTGCCTATTACAACAGTAAGTTAAAGGAACACTTGGGGAGCCAGAATACCGGCTCCTCAAATATTCCAGCAGGAGTTGACTTAATACCTACAACTGCTACATACTTGGTAAACATTGGTGGAGCGCAGATTGAAAACGACTCGATATTTGGTACATATGTTTGCAAAGATTTGATATTAAATTTGGTTTATTGGATATCCAATCCTTTTTATGAAAAGTACAATAAAATTATTTTTGATTTTTTCGTCAATGAATTTAATCAAAAATATAAGGATAACCTTAAAGAAATCGAAGTAAAATTAATGGAGATAGATGATGAAGTGGAGCGCATGCGAGAAGCAAACGCTAAAGTCACAGAACATCTTGAAGATATATCCGCAAAGCCAAGTAACCCAGGAAAAATAAGTGTGTTTGGTTTACTTTCAAGAAATGAGAAAGACGCTACATACCCATATCATGCAGTGATAACGCAGAAGAAAAGTTTTCGAAGAGCTGTTAGGAACTATAAAAATCCCGATTCCGAAGTGGTTCTAAACATGTTGTATGATCCAAATTCTATAAATATCTTTAACAGAATAAAGACTGAAGTTAAATACCTTAAGACGAATAGAAACGACCTACAGACAGCAGATGTACCGCAGGAGAAGTTTATTCAGGATATTATTGATTTACGACATAATTTTTAATTGTATTAGTCTATGTATATATGTCATATGGAAAGATAAAAAAAACATTAATTTTAACAAAAACTTTTATTCTAAGTACATTTAATTAAATATAAGCTTCTTTAACATCATCTGCATTTATCCAAGAATTGTGAGATTTATCAAAACCCAACCATTTACATAACGTTTCTTACCTTTCTTCCTCAAGATGCGTTCAACCAGATAGATGTCTGTTTGGTTAGTCTTTTGTAGTTCTCCCTCGTAAAACCCTCCACTGATTGGTTTTCCTTGCATGTCTTCAAGAAGGTTCTTTTACTGAATTTGTGAAATGCGCACCAACAATTTTGAATACTGTTTACACCATTACAGCCTTCTTTACACTATTAGTGCTGTAGTGATTAATGTTGTATTTTTTTTTCATTAAGGGGTTAAATGTAGAGTTATAGAATTCTCGGCCAAGATCAGATTGAATGTTAGAGAGCGCTGTACTATTAGCTAAAATATCGACCATAGCTCTAGTCACCTCTTCAGCATTTTAGATTTAAGTGGACGAGTCCACACATACTTTGAAAAACAATTTATAACCACTAAAATGTACTTGTAGCCAGAGTTTTCTCGATGATAGTAAACTCACCTAAGTCAATCTACCACAAGTCGTTCAAACCTTTTATTATGATACATCCACGTTTAGGATATACCAAACTATGGTAAAACTCATGATCACATATGCATCAATATTATGGTAGCCAAAAGCAGACCAATCTCTCCAAGGTACAACCAACGAGGCAACTATCTAGCAGGATAGACAGCTGTCTAGCAGAACAGACAGCTGTCTAGCAGGACAAACAGCTGTCTTACAGGACAGACAGGTGTTGGACAAGTGTCTAGCACCACAGACAGCTATCCATGCTAACGAATTTTTATGAAATTATTTAACGAAACAATCGTTTTAAATGTATATCATAATCTATTCCGAAGGAACCATCTGTATAGATCATACATTCATCCTCCTAAGTCTTCTTCACTCCTTCATCATCTGATGAATCCACCTTGTTGACGAAACAATCGTTCCTCAGACCAATCATCTCACCAGCATCTTAGGTTTTCCGGTTAGTTGCACAGCTCTGACCCGCCAACAATCATTCCTCAGACCAATCATCTCACCAGCCAGGGTGGAGGGCGCTAACCTGGGGTGACGTCATCGTAGATGGCGTTCAATAGTCATCTCAGGTTAGACTTTTCCAACCTGTGACGTCACTGTGACGACACTGCGCGAGTTATATTATATCATAACGCAGTCTCATCACATTCTAAGGCACACGTGTTGTTATTCCATCTAGGATTCTTAGTATTGTAAGATAACGTTTATAGTAGAGGGAATTATTATGCATTAAAATAATTAGATTCTAGTTTAGTTTATAGCCAGCTCTTCTTGTGTAAACTCCTGCTTCAGAATATTAAAGTTTTTTTTAAGAAGTTCTCTGAACTTAAATACATTAGTGGCGCAGTTGTTAGTATTTTTGGAAACGAAATTAGAACAAAAATCGTCGCGGTCCGGTCTGTTTTAACAGTTTACTTCAATAGAAAAAGAACCTTTATAAGTTCGAGAACGTTCGATTAACGGTTATCTGAAGCAGTTTCTTAGGGATCCAGACAAAAATCGTTGGTTCCTTTAGAAAAAGTATAGTTAAGAAAATCTAGGAGTCCAGACAAAAATCGCTGGTTCCTTTAGAAGTATATTTAAGAAGATCTGGGAGTCCGGACAAGCATCGCTGGTTCCTGTAGATCAAAATAGAGTTAAGAAGACATGGGATTCCGGACAAGCATCGCTGGTTCCTCAAGGCACTAAATGAAGCTTTCAACAATATTAATGTAAGTAGTGTTTACCTTTATATTCATTAAATCATGTCTCATTCGTATAATTGCAGTTTTCTGTTTTATCAAAAAGAAATATAATACTTATAGCATAACACGTATTTAATATATTTATATAGTTAGGAAAATTTTATGTCTGAGCTTGATATAGCAAGCTTGATTGAAAAGGTAAACAAATTAAGATTAAATATGCCTAACATACAAGGTGCTTCTGCTACAATTGTAAATAACACAACAGACATGCAGTTATTGAGGTGTCATGCAGACAGTATTCCTGTTTTTGATGGTAATGCTAGACAGTTAAATAGATCTTTACATTCCTGCGAAGCATTTTTAAGAAATTTACAAAATACTCAGGAAGCCGATCATCCAATAAATAGTTGTCTGTTTAATATAATTTTGTCGAAATTAAAAGGTAGAGCAGCAGATCTCATTTATTCAAGACTAGAGCTGAATTCTTGGTTTGCAATCAAAAATGCGTTAACTTTAGGTTTCTCTGACCAAAGAAGTATAGATTGTTTGATACAAGGTCTTATTTCAATAACACCTTTGAAAAATGAATCACCTACTCAATTTGGCATGAGAATTCAGGATTCGCAAAGTCTGTTCTTTTCTAAGTTAAACATGTCTATAGATGACGAGAACGAAATCAGAATAAAAATTGAACATTATAATAATTTCGCATTAAAAACATTTATTAGTGGTTTACCATATGAACTACAATTAGTGGTTAGATTAAGATAGCCTAGCAGTTTAGAGAGAGATAACTATGTCTATAGTGATGGAAGAAGAAAATTTTTAAAATTTCTCCAGACAAAATGCTAGTGCTTTTTACAAATAGCAACAACCACATAAAAGTACTGCTTTTAATTCTGTACCGACTAATGTAGGAACGCCTCAGCAGTTTAATAGATTTGCAGATTTGAATCACCCTATAGGTAATTTTCTAGAGAATAATTTATATAATCCGGCAAAGCAATTTAATAGTTTTCCGTTTAGGCAAAACCCTCAAACACATTATGGAAGTAATCAAGTAAGAAAAAATTTCCAGCCTAAGCCATTTAACGCGTTTGAAAATAGATCGAATAATTTACGGCATAATTATACACCACAAAATTATCATCAACAAAAATTCATTCCTAGAAATAATGCCAATTCAAACATATACCCACAGCAGATGGATACGTCATCAAGTAACTCGAGAAATATGACACAATTTGTACCGAGTTCAAGACCAACGTTCACTCATCAGGAACTATTTGCACAGCAAATGGAAGATGAACCAAGTAATTTATCTCCATATGTGCATGAAAATGAAAACGATACCATGCACCTACGTAACGTTCCAGATGCTTATAGTAACACGTTTGTAGATAATTCAGGCCTAGAAAATAAATTAAATGAATATGACGATATTAGTCATTATGATAATTATGCAGAATATTCTCGGAGAGGTATTAATCATTTCTTTCAGGGCGAATTTCAAGACCCAGAGAACGAAAATATAAATTTTTCACAGGCACAACCGACCAACAGTGTAACATAATACAACTTAATAATATAAGAACAGATCTCCCCTATGTGTATATGCCTTATTTAAATGCTTACTTTCTTTTAGATACAGGTAGTTGTAAAAGTCTGATAGATCCAATGTTAGCTTATAAGTATTATGGCAGATATATAAAAAAGAAATGTTTAACGTACAAAAGCTTACGCAATTACGTGTCATGATGAAGTAGCTGTTATTCCAACATTTAATTTATTTAATAATAAAGGTATGCACTAATTTTATATATTTAAATTCTCGGAAAAAATCGATGGTCTTATTGATGCAGACATATTAAATAAATTAGGCGCAAAAATTGATTTACAAAATTGTAAATTAACTACTAAAGAAATCGAAATTCCAATAACATATGAAAGTTCACTAAATTTGGTTAAAAACAATAATCACGCTTATAAATTCAAAAACTTTAGTATAACAATTGAACCTAGAATGCAAAAAGTAGTTAGGATTCCTGTAAAGCAAAATCAGGGACTCAGAATTATAAATTACGAAATTTTTGGTGATGGCACAGAAATGCCATTAGCGCTTGTAAACGTTATAAATAACTTCGCTGTAACCACCATCACAAACTCTAAAGATAACCCGTTTAAAGTAACATTTAATGAACCATTAGACATAGAGTCTATTAATTGTTTTGACATGAATTTTTATGAAAAAATTGAAGTTGACGATATTATGACTGAGGGACAAGATAATCTTTAAAAAAACAATTTAAAAAATATAAGATTAGATCATTGTAACATAGAAGAGAAAAATGCCATTAGAAAATTATGTTACGAGTTTAGGGACATATTTCATTGTGAACAAATACCATTAACATTTATCAATCAAATTAGACATAAAATAATTTTAAAAGATTATACACCTATATTTACTAAAACTTATCGATATCCAGAAATTCATAGAAATGAAGTTAGACAACAAATTTCAAAAATGTTAGATCGACATCCCCTTGGTCAAGTCCCATCTGGATCGTGCCAAAGAAACTCGATTCCTCTGGTAAAAGGAAGTGGCGAATCGTGATAGACTATCGCAAATTAAATGACAGAACTATTGACGACAGATATCGTTACCTAATATAACAGAAATTTTATACAAATTGGGCAAAAGCCAATATTTTACAACCCTAGATCTAACAAGCGTCTATTATCAAATAGAAATGCACCCAGATGACATTCCAAAAACCGCGTTTCAAACTGAGCAAGGTCATTATGAATTTAGGATGCCGATGGGCTTGAAGAGTTCTCCTTCCACATTTCAACGCGTAGTCGATAATATACTGAGGGGGTTACCAAATGAGATATGTCTGGTATATTTAGACGATATCGTAATATTTAGCACGTCTTTAGAAGAACATCTCGATAGGTTAAGAATAGTTTTTATGCGATTACGAGAGACAAATTGTAAATTACAAATAGATAAGTCTGAATTTCTTAGGAAAGAGGTTCAATATCTTGGACACATAGTCACCCCATCCGGAGTCAAACCAAGATATCAGTAATAAATAATTTTCATTTACCAAAAACCCGAAAAGATATTAAATCGTTCCTAGGTTTAGTAGGATATTATAGGCGATTTATAAAAGACTTTGCAAAAATAACAGCGCCAATGACGGTTTGCTTAAAGAAAGACATGCAAATTTTCGAACATTGTAAAAATTAACTTAGCAATTCCCCAATACTTCAATATCCCGATTCTAATCAACCTTTTGTGCTTACAACAGATGCAAGTAATTACGCTCTAGGCACAGTTTTATCTCAAGGAAATATCCCTAATGACAAACCAGTTGCATTTGCTAGTAGAACTCTGAACGACAGTGAACCTAGATATTCTGTCATAGAAAAAGAACTCTTAGCCATTGTATGGGCATGTAAATATTTTCGACCATATCTGTATGGTAGGAAGTTTAAAATTTATACCGATCATAGACCCCTTGTTTGGATCTTTAGTTTAAAAGAACCTAATAGCAAACTTTTACGGTGGCGTTTGAAGTTGGAAGAATTCGATTATGAAATTATATATAAAAAGGGTTCTCAAAATAAAAACGCAGACGCATTATCGAGAATAAATTTAAATCCAATTGAAACTGAAAGTCTAATAAATAATCCTGTTGATATTAATCAAGATCTCTTAGAGTTTTTCCCAGAATTAGTGGAAAATACTGCTAATTTTAACGAACCTCGATCCTCAACTTCTTATGCACATAGCGATAACAATATTGAAGGGATGCGACAAAGTTCACAAAAAATAATTATTCTAGGTGATGTTCAAGTAAGACCACCTCATGATCAAAACGAAAGTAATACTCTTTCTACACCTCATTCAAGTAGCAATCAAACACTCAATAATGGTATTCCCATACTGGACGATGTTGTTAATAACAAAAGAAATCAAATTTTAATAGCAAAAAATCCTCACAATTTACTTGACGTCAGTCAAACTAGGTTAGATAACTTAACTATAACAAACGTAAAAATTCCTCAATCCACGGCAAAACTAGTAATAGAATTTTTGAAAAAATATACAGGTTCTAATAAAACCTATCATTTGTATTTTTATGACCAAACAATGTATTCAGAATTTAACAAAGTATACATGAAACATTTTCAACCCTCTGGTCTCAAGCTAGTTAAATGTACAAAATTAATTAATACCGTTATTGATGAGGACGAAAGGACTTTAATAATAAAATACCAACATGAAGGAAAATGTAATCATAGAGGTATAACGGAAACGTTAGAGCGATTGAAACGTAATTATTATTGGCCTTCAATAATTACAGAATTTTATAAACAATTGCGAAATTTGTCAAAGGACCAAATATAGTAGGAAATAACGAACTTATCAAAGCCATTTACGAAAGGAAGGTACATGCCAAATTTTACCAAAATCGGCCTATTATTCTCTGAGATAAATTTTTTTTTAGAATGAAAACTCAAAATTTTCCCGGAAAACTTTGTCCGATTTTCCTGACTAACAAACTTGTCAAAGCCATTTACAAAGGGAAGGTACATGCCAAATTTTATTAAAATCGGCCCATTATTTTTTGAGATAAGAATTTATATATATATATATATATATATATATATATATATATATATATATATATATATATATATATATATATATATATATATATATATATATATAAACATATAAAAATTGAAACTGACCCCGGATATGGGTTCTAGGGGGTCCTAGTTCGCGCTCATTTGCAAAATTTTTTTCAAAATTCAAAAGTCTTGATCTCCCCATTAGTGAATTTTTTCTACGAAAATTCACTAAAAACCGTATGTCCCAATTCTTTTAACGGAAACGGTAGGTAAGCCATTTGATTTATTACACGTCGATGTTTTCAAATTTGACGGTCAAGATTTTGTCACAATCTTAGATGCTTTTTCCAATTTAGGTCAAGCTTTTCCAATTCATGGTAAAACCGGCATAGAAGTATGTAATGCATTAATAAATTATTTTTCATTTTATGGGTTACCCCAACGCATAACTGTGGACAATGGTCCTGAACTAAAAAACCTGACAGTACAAGAATTACTTAAATCGCACAAAATAAAAGCACATTTTACCACACCGTTACATCATGAATCTAATGCACCGGCAGAGAGATTTCACTCCAGATTGATCGAACATTTGAGAATATTACGGGAAAAATATAAAAACGAAAATATAAAAACTTTAATGATGTATGCAGTAATAGCTTATAACAACACTATTCATTCCGCTACAAAATTTATACCATTAGAACTGACTCTAGGTCATACAGATTCCCGTGATCCTTCCGAATTAATTCATTCGAGTTTTTATTCAGATTGTGTTATAAACCATAGGGACAAATTGAAAAAATTATATGAAAACATTTCGGAAATATTGGAAGATGGTAAGAAACCGTTTAGGTCCAGAACAATATCAATTTAAATTAGTTCAAACCGTTTATAAGACAAATATTAAAAGAAATAAAAATTAAATAAGTTTACTAGTCCCTTTGAAATCACAGAAATGTTAGAACACAATCGAGTAAAAATTAAAAATAAGTCAACTAATAAAGAGGAAATAATTCACTTAAAGGAACTAAAAATTTCTGTTGTTACCGAATCGTCTCCACAGCTGGAGCAGAACTAGCCGTATTCCATGACCTTACAAATAATCCTGGCTTATTAGCCCTAAAATTAGATAACGCCCAAAATATAGTTGATTTATGGTCATTTGCGCAAGTATATTATATTACACCCATTGTCAATCAATGTTATACAATACAACAAAAATTTAATAGACTAAGATCGCATTTTAAAATTTTTACAGAATATAAGAGAGAATTTCACAACTTGTATAACATAGCTTTAGTTTTAGAGAATAAAATAACTCTGCAAATAAATCAAGTCAATCCAACTATAACTAAAAGACCAAAACGTGGTTTATTAAATCCTTTGGGATCTTTTATTATGATTTTCACCGGAAATCACGATCAGGCAGATGCCGAAAGGTATGACAACGCAATTTAAATTTTGTCGGAAAATCAAAGAAAACTAAAAACATTGGTAAATGAACGAATAACCTTGTTACAAAAGTCGATGGAGAGTTTTAAAAATATTACTTTAACTTTGCAGCATAATGAAATTGTACTTGAGTCTCGGTTGCAACAAGTTGAACAGGTGATAAAAAGAATTAATTTACACAGCATAGAAAATTTTAGTTATTTTCTTATTCAGATGACAATATCACAAATTTCTACCATGTATTAGATTATCTATGATATATTAGAGAAAATACAGTTAGCAATAACATTTTCTAAAATAAGTACTCTTAATAATTCTATAGTTGAGCCGAATGAGTTGTTACAAGAAATTAAATTAGTCAGCAATTATTTGGATGCAAGTAAAAACAATTTCCTTTTGAGTCGGTATTAGAAAATATTCTGCTCTTGGAAAGGATAATTGAAATTAAAAGTTACAGTAAAGGAAATCAAATAATATTCATAATAGAAATTTCGATTTGTGAAATATAAGGCTACAATTATTATCATTTATATCCACTGCCTACTCCAAACCTTAATTCATTTAGAGCCATTATACCCCACTCGAAATACCTGCCCCATAATAGACACTACTACATATATACGAAAGAAAAGTGCCGAGAAATATCCAATGAAGAATTTATTTGTCACGAAACCAACTCAGCTGGCATTCAAGAGGATCCACCCTGTAAAGTCAAGATGCTGAAATTCATGAAAAATGTAACAAATTGTCATCAAATTCCGGTAGAAGTAGTCAACGCCAAGGCCCAAAGCTTAGAGAAAAATCAATGGATAATATTAGCACCAATATCTACAGTAGCTGTCCGAAAATGTGGCAACGATCGAGACAACGTACCCCTCAAAGGAACATATGTTTTGGAAGTATAACCACAGTGTGAAGTGTAGATTGAAGACCTTCACATTCAGTCATCAAAGACTTGAAACAAAATATAGACACATTGAACTTCCTAATTTTAAAACTGATAGTGAAAGTGACGAAACGCCCCAATATAAAGTAAATTTTCAATCTCTTAGGTTAAATTCCATTAAGTTAGATGAAATAAATAATATACAAAAAGCTCTTATTGAACAGAAAGAAAAAAATTGTAATATATCAGATAATGTCCAAATCATTTTTATAAAGTTAGTTTTTGGACTATATTAATTTACATTGTTATTATATTTGTCATTTGCTCTAGTATTTATAAATGTATTATCAAGAAAAGGAAATTAACCAAATCAAATTCCGAGGATACCAATCAAGATATAATAATTTAAGGTCAATTTTTATTATGTTAGATTATTTTCGCATTTTTTACCCAATGCTCCAATCTGACAAGGGAGGAGTTATATTATATCATAACGCAGTGTCATCACATTGTAAGGCACACGTGTTGTTATTCCATCTAGGATTCTTAGTATTGTAAGATAACGTTTATAGTAGAAGGAATTATTATGCATTAAAATAATTAGATTCTAGTTTAGTTTATAGCCAGCTCTTCTTATGTAAACTGCTTCGGAATACTAATTTTTTTTAAAGAAGTTCTCTGAACTTAAGTACATTTGTCGCGCATGCGCAGTGCTGGCGGTGTGGCGATGACGTCGCGGCGCGTGGCTGTTCTGACCCGACGTTCCCGCCACCACAAGGTGGAGAGGTCTAACCTGAGATGACGTCATCGTCACACCACCAGCACTGCGCATGCGCGCAGTGTCGTCACAGTGACGTCACAGGGTGGAGAAGTCTAACCTGAGATGACTCTTGAACGCCATCTACGATGACGTCACCCCAGGTTAGCGCCCTGCTCCACCCTGGCTGGTGAGATGATTGGTCTGAGGAATGATTGTTGGCAGGTCAGAGGTGTGCAACTAACCTGAAAACCTGAGATGCTGGTGAGATGATTGGTCTGAGGAAAGATTGTTTCGTCAACAAGGTGGATTCATCAGAGGATGAAGGGGTAAATAAGACTTAGGAGGATGAATGTATGATCTATAGAGATGGTTCCTTCGGAATAGATTATGATATACATTTAAAACGATTGTTTCGTTAAATAGTTTCATAAAAATTTCTTAGCATGGATACCTGTAAGACAACTGCTTGTCCTGCTAGACCGCTGTCTGTCCTGCTAGACAGCTGTCTATCCTGCTAGATAGTTGTCTGTCGGTGGCTATACCTTGGAGAGATTGGTCTGCTTTTGGCTACCATAATATTGATGCATATGTGATCATGAGTTTTACCATAGTTTGGTATATCCTAAACGTGGATGTATCATAATAAAAGGTTTGAACGACTTGTGGTAGATTGACTTAGGTGAGTACATTTTAGTGGTTATAAATTGTTTTTCAATTTCAATTGTTATAAATTGTTTTTCAAAGTATGTGTGGACTCGTCCACTTAAATCTAAAATGCTGAAGAGGTGACTAGAGCTATGGTCGATATTTTAGCTAATAGTACAGCGCTCTCTAACATTCAATCTGATCTTGGCCGAGAATTCTATAACTCTACATTTAACCCCTTAATGAAAAAAAAATACAACATTAATCACTACAGCACTAACAGTGTAAAGAATGCTGCAATGGTGTAAACAGTATGCAAAATTGTTGGTGCACATTTCACAAATCCAGTAACAAACCTTCTTGAAGACATGCAAGGAAAACCAATCAGTGGAGGGTTTTACGAGGGAGAACTACAAAAGACTAACCAAACAGACATCTATCTGGTTGAACGCATCTTGAGGAAGAAAGGTAAGAAACGTTATGTAAATGGTTGGCTTTTGATAAATCTCACAATTCTTGGATAAATGCAGATGATGTTAAAGAAGCTTATATTTAATTTAATGTACTAAGAATAAAAGTTTTTGTTAAAATTAATGTTTTTTTATCTTTCCATATGACATATACACATAGACTAATACAATTAAAAATTATGTCGTAAATCAATAATATCCTGAATAAACTTCTCCTGCGGTACATCTGCTATCTGTAGGTCGTTTCTATTCGTCTTAAGGTATTTCACTTCAGTCTTTATTCTGTTAAAGATATTTATAGAATTTGGATCATACAACATGTTTAGAACCACTTCGGAATCGAGATTTTTATTTTTAAAGTTCTAACAGATCTTCGAAAACTTTTCTTCTGCGTTCTCACTGCATGATATGGGTATGTAGCGTCTTTCTCATTTCTTGAAAGTAAACCAAACACACTTATTTTTCCTGGGTTACTTGGCTTTGGGGATATATCTTCAAGATGTTCTGTGACGTTAACGTTTGTTTCTCGCATGCGCTGCACTTCATCGTCTATCTCCATTAATTTTACTTCATTTTCTTTAAGGTTATCCTTGTTGAGTTGAGTTGAGTTTGAGTGAGTGAGTGTAAACACTCAAACACTCGGGATGGCACGAACTTGTAGTTCATTCACCACAGATTTTTGAATTGCAGTTGAAGGTTATTTATATTTATTATACCTATTGGTCATGTTAATAATTGGTATCTTACATATTTACACATCCATATATAATTATACACTATAATTATACACTATATATCCACACATATATACACATTAAGACTTCTTGTTTTTTTAAAATACTATATATACACATATATACATACACATTAAGACATCTTGTTTTTTTGTTTTTTTTTGTTTTTTGTTTTTTGTTTTGATTTTTTTTGATTTTTTTTTGATTTTTTTTATTATTTTTTGGTTTTTTTGTTTTTGTTTTTTTTTTGTGTTTTTTTTTTTGTTTTTTGTTTTTTGTTTGTTTTTTGGGATAGACTGGGACACATTGTCGCCTAGGGACCCACCAAGGCTCACCAACACACTGACAGGCCACGGATTGAGAAGGTAGTACAGTAGGACAAACAGACGGAAAGCTTATGCTATATTTACATGTGTTTCACTTATCACTATAAACTAACAACAGCGTACTTAAATATATACAATAATTTATAATACTATTCCTATATTTTTAAAATATCCCCATAACAGGATCAATACTTTTTTATTCTTAAAACTAAGTATATAATTTAGGTTGAGAGGATTTTGTATTGTATTTTTGATTAAATTCATTGACGAAAAAATCAAAAATAATTTGGTTGCACTTTTAATAGAAAGGAAGGGATATCCAACAAGCCAAATATAACATCAAATCTTTGCAAACATATGTACCAGATATCCAGTCGTTTTCAATCTGCGCTCCACCAATGTTTACCAAGTATGTATCAGTTAGAATATTCCGGCTCCCCAAAATGTTCCTTTAATTTACTGTTGTAATAGGCAATCAACTCCTTAGTTTTCTTATTTTCCAACCAATGTCTGAATCTTTTCTCACCACTTTTACACAATTTTGTCGCATTGAAATAACCAGTGTTCTTATTAATAATTAATTGAAAGTCTCCAAATAAACCATACCAAAAGTTGTCTTTAATTTGCTGGTAACACACATCATTTAATGTAGCCATTTGAACAGATAGAGCAGACTGAAGCACGTCTTACTTCTAAGACAACTAAATTTTTGAATGAGTTTACGAGTGTGTACGACAATTTATAGATGTTGACACCACTCTACGGTTTAAAACTGTGTTTATTAATATTTATTTCCAACCACATTAGTCGCTCCAACATACATCCACTTCTGGCTTCTGCAAACTCTAACGTTTTTGTGTAAATCTCCTCGACGAATTCCTTAATTGACAGTTGGTGCCACCTGCGTTAGTCTAGTCTCTGACAGCAAGCAAACATTATGTTTAAGCTACTGTTTGTTGTGTCTTTTGTGTCTTCTTATGAGGCACAAACTGAAATATCTCAAATAAGTGATGAAGACAGGAAATTTGCTGTAAGTTACCTGATTAAATATGGATATTTGTCTTTAACTGGTTTTGATAGCCAAATTGTCGAAAAACATTTAGAAGAGGAAATTACAGCTGCACTGCAACAGTTTCAGTTCACTTATAACCTGACAGATAGTGAGCATCTGACTCAAGATTCTTTAGAGTTGATGAAACATAAAAGATGTGGTGTGGAAGATATGCTCCAACAACTGAATACAGTTAAAAACAAGTGGAATAGAAGGTCTTTACAATGGTATGCACATACTAAAGATGTTCAGATAATAAAAATTATAAGAGAAGCGTTTTCCCAGTGGGGAGAGCATACTAATCTGCGTTTCACTAAAACATCAAATGGTCGGCAGGCTGATATTGTTATAGTGTTTGAACCTAACACACACAGTTTTCTTTTATCCAACACACCATGTTACAATCCTCTAAATGGTACAGTTTTAGGCCATGCATACAGACCTACAGGAGATGATAGACCTTGTGAGATACATATAAGTTCTGATATAGAGTGGTCGTTAGAAACCACCAACATATCTACAGATGATAAAGTCAGCTTATTGCAAACTATGACGCATCAAATTGGTCATGCCTTAGGATTGCAACACACCAACGATGTAAACTCTATAACGTATCCTATCGTTACTGATCAGTTAGACCTTGGAGTCAGAGATATAGGCAGTATACAGGATTTGTATGGACCACCACTAAGTACTAGCAAACCTACAACCGCCACAACACAAACATCTACAGTTACCAGCCCGACAAGTAGAAATTCAGTTACACAAAAAGCAACCGTTGCCAGACCAACGAATTCAGAGGCTCCCGACTTGTGTCAATATATGTATACAATAAATACGTTTTTAATTATAAATCATAAGTTGTATGTGTTTTATATGAAATGGGTCTGGATTATACCTTTAAATAATATGAAAGCACCGTATGGAGCTCCACAGTTAATCACTGATTGGATACCTGCGTTGGGTTACAACAAGATGCACCTTTTGACCCTGCTATATTTGGTATACAATGTCCGAGTGACACTGTTTTTGAACAACTGCGACAACTTTTGCAGAAACTAACAACTTTCAAAGATCTCCTAGATAAAGGCTATGAAGATTATTTGTAACTTATCACATTTAATAATTTAATAAAATGTGTGACATATTGTTAATAAATCTTTGAAAAATAGTGTCTCTTGTTTTCATTGTTTACCTCCAGCATCTAAATCCTGTCTCCGTCACACCAAAGTTAAAAAGTTGGTCTGCGCATGCGTGTATACTATTTTTGAATTCTATTTATCGAGATGATTACCATGACACGTTGGGGTTAACTTTTAAACTAACAAAGTTGGTTTGCGCATGCGCAATCTGCCATATTTGAATTCTACTCGTCGAGACGAGTAACATGACACCAAACACTATAGCTCTACACCGCTTAATAAAAAAAGTTGGTTTCCGCATGCGCAAATGTCATATTTGAATTCCACTCGTCACGACGAGTAACATGACCCAAACACGTGAGCATTAACTTAAAAACTAAATAAGTTGATTTGCGCATGCGCAAACCGCCATCTTTGAGAACGTCACGTTACCAAAAATAAAAAAGGAGGGCCCTCTCACATTGACAGGTGGTGCCACCTGTCATTCAAATTTTAAATTGCCCACAGTTTTCACTTCCGGTCGGCCATCTTGGCCGCCATCTTGTATTACGTCATCTCAGGTTTGTCCCCTATTGGTTCTCCGTCCAGTGACGTCACTATGATGTCACTCCGGCGCTTCGCGCCGGTTAGGGGTTGGGCTCCACAAGAGAAGCGGGGCTCCGCCCCAAAAAGAGGTGGGGCTTCGCCCAAAATGGGCGGGGCCGCGCATTGAGCAACGCCGAACGGGGCTCCCCCCTTGCATGGGGCTCCGCTCAACAGGGGGCAGGGCTCCACACCAGGGGTGTGGCTACGCCTACAGGGGGTGTGGCTGCGCAACCTTCCGCCCAAAAAAAGGTTTGGGTTCCGCCCAAAAGGGGGTGGAGCTACGCCCACAAGGGGTAGGGCTACGCTCACAAGGGGTGGGGCCGCACATGCCCAATGCTGGCGGTGGCTCCAGAACATATCATCTATACCTACTGCCGTATATATCTTATCTATGGTCACGTGGGCCAGTTCTTTTTGATGTGGGATGCAGTCAATAATAGGGGTGTTAATAAATTAGAAAATGCGAAATTACTAAATAAAAGATATTTGCCATTAATTAATCTCTGTGTTAATAAATGTATTTATTCTATGGTTTTTCTTTCCGACTTAGGAAATTCTCTATTACACATGCTCTATTAGCACCTAACATACTATACAATAATTGTAACTTGAATGTATTTATTCTATGGTTTTTCTTTTCGACTTAGGAAATTCTCTATTACACATGCTCTATTAGCACCTAACATACTATACAATAATTGTAACTTGTAATTGAAGATGTCAAACATTAACTTAATATCACGAGCCTAGGACTGCCTCAAACGTAAAATGGCTTATTATTTACTACTTCTCACGGTAACTTTTTAACATAAATCTGATATCCTTACCAAAAGTGCACGGGCAGTTTTCTTTACACTATAATTCAAACAAATGCTAATATTGTCTGTGTCTATGATCGATTATACAGACGTTAAGGTAGGTCCTCTTTAAACTAGGTATATAAGATGGGTGAACATTTACTTTCCTTAATCAACTTTACAATTTGTATCTGTGTTGCCACCGGATCCTTGTTCGCTGACCTTCATTGAAATTACCAATTAAATACCTTCAGCGTATGGGTTGACCACTGATAAACCTCCAATGTATTTGAACAGCTTACACTCACAATTCCTTAATCAAACCTTTCACCAGACTTTGACTCCAGCCATAAAATTACAGGGTAAATAAACAGAAGACAGACAAACAAAAAGCCCAGAAAGTGTTAAAATGCCACTAGCAACATGTATCATTTAAAACTGCAGTATAGTGATGGGTCGTTATTTAACAGTCTGTTATTTTTTAACGATTGTCGAGGCCCAACGGTAACCACCAGTTATGGATTTATATAAATAACAGGTACAAAATAACGCTTTTTACGCTAAACTAGAATTCGGACTCGTATCTGTTTCAGTTCCACTGCAACTAGGTTCGATGAATAAATATCGGTTTTCATCGGCAACTGTTAAATTTAACTATTTAACGGGATGAATGGACATAAGACTGGGAATGCTAAATATGTATGTGTATTGGTATACAGTATAGAGCGTACTTTACTTCATAACATATTACTTAACACTTAACACGTTATTTATACTAGTGTGCTCGCTTCGCTCACAGATTTGGGAATGTAGAATACTATCGATCGACTATCCAGTTCAAAATAACAGATAAATAACTGAAGCTGTTATTTTCATCGGTTATTAATAAATAACGTTAACGGCTTCAACTGTTAATAGAAAATAACCGTTTTGCCCATCACTACTGTCATATAGGCACAAGGTTTTTCTTTTTTCGACTAGAAGCCAATATTGTGAAGATGTTTTCCAACAGTAATTAAATTCATTCGCAACTCATTCCTTAACCCCCAAAGACAATAATAAATTCGACCACAATAATTAATGAGATAATAAATATAAAATTGGTTCAAAAGTGTTAGAATTTCAAGTTTTCCTTATCTCTTGATAACACCGGACAGATAATGAAAAAAGTCTGGACGCAGCAAGTGCGTTATGGTAGTGAATTTTCATTAAAATATTTTCAATAGCTAATATGCCTTTTTTAGTGAAAGCAGCAATGAAATTTGGTTACCCATTTAATAGAAACAATGTGCCAATTTCATCAAAATAACTTTACTGTTTGCAAAAGTACAACATTTTCCGAAAATAAATAAAATGTTTCCGAGCAAACTGGTCCGATTTTCCTGTCATACACTAGAAACATCTTACCGACAAACTCCTATTACAGCAATAACACGGCAAAACAAAATTATATTAAAGTATTTCCTAATAGACCAATATAGCAGCATACAATGGTTACTAGTATAGCCAAATGGTAGCATCATTTAATGGCATTATATCTACCTTGCCCGTACTGCTGTTCGCCAGCTTTCGGAATCGCCTAGTACAGTCTATTTTTTGCACAGATCTGTTACAATCTGTTACAAATAAAAATACACCACTGGAGATATATATGAAATACTTTAAAAGAACCGTAAATAAGCTGAAAGATCCTCTTACATTGAGATGAAGATATAATACCAAAGTCTCGTGGTAAAAGACAAAAGTAGCAACCTTTTCTTCTTTTAATATATTCATCTACGACGATATCTAGTAGTATCGAGCATATCCCATTATGAGATAACCCTATTATTTCACTGCATTATAGTATTGGAACGTCCCTATATACTATCGTTAGAAGGGATCCTGTCGTAAATCTTTTGAAATAAAAGGGGACAGGTTTAATGCTGTGATACTTAAAAAAAGCGGCGATGCCAGATTGGTGTGGAGAAGGGCCCAAGTATTCCGTCGGGTTGAATGTTTCAATAAATATCTATGACTTTTATCATATTTAATCTGAACTGGTTGTATGCAAGCAAGTTTTTAAGTATTAAGAGCGTACATATTAGAATAATAACATATCAATATTTGTATGTAAATAAGTACGGACAATGGAAACTACTTTACTAAAAACCACATAACCTTTTTATGATGCACATGACTAAATGGATTATAAAACCCATGAATCGGTTTTGCTTAGAGCTTTAATTTTATACCTAATACATGTACCCCACATTAATTGACTCCATAAAAATAACACTTAAAAAATAAATGTTGCATTTTAGAATCGAATATCTGTTTTTTTAAATTTTTCAATATTTGTGGTAAGACTGGCCACGTGACTTAGTTTTCCAATATATGTTTCGTAGGTACTTTTAAAACATGAAAATTTCGTTAAATATATTATTTAATGTTAAGCAGATTATGGCATTTTATTCATAGAACTCAACTCATTTAGAAATCCACCAAATTTGAGAAAATGAGCCTGTTCTAATCTTGATAGCTTTTTAGATTTAGCATCATATGTTTTATTGACTCCACTTTCTATCATTTTGTCCTTATTTTTCTTAGGAGAGTAGTGATATTATATTTGTTTGTCGGTAATACTTAGTAATAAAATATGTTTTTTCTTTTCAAACACAGAACGGTTATTCTCTTAGTTTTTATATATGTTTTTAAATTATAAATTTCAAAGAAATTCCTAGATGTGAAGTTATGAGTAAATATGAAAAATATACTTATTTATCATTATTTCTGCTACTATAAAAGTCTTTGATTTGAGGCATACTTTAATTTGAGTGTTAGTTACGTGTAGTACTTGCTTAAAATCAATTCATTGTAGAAAACAATACAGAAACATTTTGCCTCAATACACTATCCTCTTAACAAAGCTGTGAACAAAGAGCTGTTTCCTAACATGTTGAATGATATTACAAGACACAGAAAAACGGCTAATCTTTACTCTGCCACCCCATATCTATACAGGAAAAGTTTAAAGGCATATGAAATTAAATATATTCTACATTAACAGTCATTACTTTTGATAATCATTGTCTTGGAACATATTGATGAAGCCAATAAAAAAATAACAAAAGTGTTTGTCAAATACAAAAATAACTTGTTTCATTTTACCCAGCTGCTATTTACACCGGAAATAATTAAAAACATGTCTTTTCAGTAAAGCTGCGCACAGAAAAAGGTTTGGAAAAATAACAACATGGCTGCAAAAATAGAAAAATAGATTTTCCTTTCTTGACAGCTCTTAATTTTACAGGAAAAAATAAAAACCGGACGAACCCTTATATTAGATATTGACCATCACAATCTTTTTTGTGCTGCTTCGCAATATATTGAACACGATCCGCTAAAATTCAAAGATCGCTTTTTTACATTCAGCTGAAGTTATTCGTGAAAATACTTGCAAACATAAAAATAAAGTGTTCCTAATCGTCAAAATGTTTGGGGTTGACATCTTTGGGTGATGAATAAAAGGCCTTTTCTTTCCAAACAAATCCTTTATTCCTTGTCCCGACGCGTTTCGACCTTACCGAACAGGTCATCCTCAGGGGAATCTATAATTTATAAAAGGCTTGTCAGAAAAACTGAGTTTTCCGGTAGGCTACTTCTGCGAGGGTACAACGCAGGAATATAAGATAAAATGAGGTAACAACAGCTAACCCCAACACTAAGTCAAAAAGGTTAATGGTTAACATGTCAAGCTACAAAGCTATAAGAACACAAGTATACAGTCACTAAGTACTACATGCAATAAAAATGAAAAAACAACTACAAGTCAAAATTGAAACACAATAAAAGCTAATCTGTCTCTAGATCTTCAAAAAATTACAATACGTCTAATACTAAAACTCATAAAGCTTAAAAATTCTCCAAAATTTAAGTTTAAGCTGAAGACAACCACAGGAGTAAGAGCAGACAGCACAAACATCAGCAAGCCATGCAGCCGAGAAGAAACTTTCAGAGAAAATCAAACCTATCAAGTGAATGGGAATTGAAACAGAAGCGAGTTTTTTACCGTTGTTTGAAACATGAAAAAAGCGCCAAGATGGCGAACTTACTTACTTGTCTTGTTAAACAGGACTAAAAACTATACAGTTGAATGCCCAAGGAACATGCTTCATCTGTTGTTACAGGATGTGGTATCAGAAGTGCTAACAACTTGGAAAATAACAACTCTGTTGAAATCAAGAAAGAATTTTTGTTTTAAATTTAAAAGGTGAGATATAACGTGCATAACACGTGATGGAGAACACAAGCCGGCAGAACATCTCAGCGCAAGGTCGATTCTTAAACTGAAAAGGGAAAATGACAAGTGACATTTGACAGAAGTGACGTATCGACCACGGAAAGCAAAGATGCTAAAAACGAAGGACAGGTCCGGAGTGGGCCAAAATGACCTGACGTAAGGTCGGCTTCTTAATCGAGAATGAAAATGGCAACCAACAACTGACAGACGTGAAAAATCAACTCGAAAATATACGGACACTAAAAACAAAATGGCAGGTCTGGAAGCCAAGGAGCAGATCTCCTGACTAAGTTGTGTCACGGTCCACTTGGATGGTGTGTGGGCTGGTGATCTGCTAGTTGACTATATAGGGCTGAAAAACTTGTGACGTCTGTATTGAAAACATTAAGTACGTTTTTGTTAGAACAATTGATATGTTTATAAATTTCCATCTCTTCAATGACACACTGTTCAATACCAAAATTGGAAGGATGCAGAATTGTTGCGTCATTTTCTTTGCTGAAAGGGTGACCTGACTCCTTCAAATGGCAACCAAAGATCGAAGTGTTGTTATTGGGTTGGTTTCTGCTTCTTAGGTGTTCAGTAATTCTAAGACCCAATGCTCTCCCTGTCCTGCCAACATAGACCGTGTTGCAATCGGGTTCACCACACTTCAAACAATATACACCTGACTTCTTGAGAGCTGGAATACTGTCCCTATTTTGGATAAACAAACTCTTGACAGTGTTAGTGGACTTGAACGAGAACCTGACATTTTCTCTCTTGATTGCTCTTGTAACTGTGTTGGTAATGGAACCACAAAAAGTAAATGAACAATATGAAAGTCTCTCTGACTGTTCTGGGGGCAGACTCGAACTCATTGACCTCAACAATTGACGGTTTTTCCTTTCGACTAGTTTATTTATTAGTCTTAGTGGATATTCGTTATTGGTAGCTAACTGTTTGATCAGATTTAGCTCTTTTTCGAAATTTTCCCTAGACAGTGGGATTTTAAACAATCTATCAATCAAGAATCTGATAGACGCCATCTTGTGTGACATATGATGACAAGACCTGTACGGTATAAGGTGGTCGGTCTGAGTGGGTTTTCTGTAGATATCAAACTCTATTGAGTTACCTCTTCTTTTTAGCTCGAGGTCTAGGAAGTTGATTGACGATTCAACTTCTAGCTCCATTGTAAAATTGATGTTGACATGTAAGCTGTTCAACCAATCCAGGAACAGACGGAGCTGCTCCATGGTGCCAGACCAAACCACTAAAATGTCGTCTACGTAACGAGTCCAAGAAGTAATGAAATTGGAATATGGATTAGGGTCTTTGAAGACTATTTCCTTCTGAAAGAAACTCATAAAGATGTCCGCACAAAGCGGTGAAAGGGGATTTCCCATGGGGAGACCATTTTTTTGTATATAGATTTTGTTATCGAATTTAAAGAAATTCTGTGACAAGCAAGCTTTTACCAACGAATGAAGAGCATTTTAAACGTTCCTATCTAGGGGTGAATTATTGAGTAGCCCCTTTAACAATATAAGAGTCTGATTGAGTGGAACACTAGTGAAGAGATTGGATACGTCGAACGAGACCAGTACCCTATTTTCATCTATTGGGACTCTACTCAAGCGATCAACAAGTTCTAAGGAGTTCTTAATGGAAAATGGTGACTGAAACTCTATGGTAGACATCAACATGGACGACAAGAACCTTGAAAGTCCATAAGACAAGCAACCTACGAACGAAACCACTGGACGGATAGGGCAACCCTCCTTGTGGATCTTAGGGAGGCCATACAATCTGGGGATGAAATGATTCATCGGGTATAACTGTTTATAACTATCCGAGATTAGCGGAGCGAATTTATCGAAAACTGTTTTAAACTTAGAAACAAACGAGGGCATGGGGTCGTAACTGCTCAGGGATATACCATTTTCGCTAAGGAAATTTGAAACCTTTGAAGGATAATCTGTCCTATTCAGAATGACCAGACAATGACCCTTATCTGCTTTTGACAAAAAGAGACTGTTGTTATGAATCGCTTCCTTCAACGACGAGACCACTCTCTTGAATGGGTCAAATGGGGAAAAGGAGGTTTTTAGTTTTGAAATTGAATTCGAGACCAGTCCTCGCAGAAACTCTGCATTCTCAACTCTAAACCTTTTAAGAAACACTTCAGTATCCTTGACTGTGTTAAAAATCTGTGATGATAGCCTTGGTGGGATTGCGAACTTTATACCCTGCCTCAACAGATTAGATTGGGGTTTATCGAAATCATTGAATGAAGACAAGTGCTTGACTCTGTCGTAGAAAACATGGTCACTGAACTTAAGATTACATTGATGGGGATTCCTGTCTTTGAGACGTTGCAAATGTGATATTTTGTTAAATAGAATTTGTTTCTATTGGTTGCCCTATCCGTCCAGTGGTTTCGTTCGTAGGTTGCTTGTCTTATGGACTTTCAAGGTTCTTGTCGTCCATGTTGATGTCTACCATAGAGTTTCAGTCACCATTTTCCATTAAGAACTCCTTAGAACTTGTTGATCGCTTGAGTAGAGTCCCAATAGATGAAAATAGGGTACTGGTCTCGTTCGACGTATCCAATCTCTTCACTAGTGTTCCACTCAATCAGACTCTTATATTGTTAAAGGGGCTACTCAATAATTCACCCCTAGATAGGAACGTTTAAAATGCTCTTCATTCGTTGGTAAAAGCTTGCTTGTCACAGAATTTCTTTAAATTCGATAACAAAATCTATATACAAAAAAATGGTCTCCCCATGGGAAATCCCCTTTCACCGCTTTGTGCGGACATCTTTATGAGTTTCTTTCAGAAGGAAATAGTCTTCAAAGACCCTAATCCATATTCCAATTTCATTACTTCTTGGACTCGTTACGTAGACGACATTTTAGTGGTTTGGTCTGGCACCATGAACAGCTTACATGTCAACATCAATTTTACAATGGAGCTAGAAGTTGAATCGTCAATCAACTTCCTAGACCTCGAGCTAAAAAGAAGAGGTAACTCAATAGAGTTTGATATCTACAGAAAACCCACTCAGACCGACCACCTTATACCGTACAGGTCTTGTCATCATATGTCACACAAGATGGCGTCTATCAGATTCTTGATTGATAGATTGTTTAAAATCCCACTGTCTAGGGAAAAGTTCGAAAAAGAGCTAAATCTGATCAAACAGTTAGCTACCAATAACGAATATCCACTAAGACTAATAAATAAACTAGTCGAAAGGAAAAACCGTCAATTGTTGAGGTCAATGAGTTCGAGTCTGCCCCCAGAACAGTCAGAGAGACTTTCATATTGTTCATTTACTTTTTGTGGTTCCATTACCAACACAGTTACAAGAGCAATCAAGAGAGAAAATGTCAGGTTCTCGTTCAAGTCCACTAACACTGTCAAGAGTTTGTTTATCCAAAATAGGGACAGTATTCCAGCTCTCAAGAAGTCAGGTGTATATTGTTTGAAGTGTGGTGAACCCGATTGCAACACAGTCTATGTTGGCAGGACAGGGAGAGCATTGGGTCTTAGAATTACTGAACACCTAAGAAGCAGAAACCAACCCAATAACAACACTTCGATCTTTGGTTGCCATTTGAAGGAGTCAGGTCACCCTTTCAGCAAAGAAAATGACGCAACAATTCTGCATCCTTCCAATTTTGGTATTGAACAGTGTGTCATTGAAGAGATGGAAATTTATAAACATATCAATTGTTCTAACAAAAACGTACTTAATGTTTTCAATACAGACGTCACAAGTTTTTCAGCCCTATATAGTCAACTAGCAGATCACCAGCCCACACACCATCCAAGTGGACCGTGACACAACTTAGTCAGGAGATCTGCTCCTTGGCTTCCAGACCTGCCATTTTGGTTTTAGTGTCCGTATATTTTCGAGTTGATTTTTCACGTCTGTCAGTTGTTGGTTGCCATTTTCATTCTCGATTAAGAAGCCGACCTTACGTCAGGTCATTTTGGCCCACTCCGGACCTGTCCTTCGTTTTTAGCATCTTTGCTTTCCGTGGTCGATACGTCACTTCTGTCAAATGTCACTTGTCATTTTCCCTTTTCAGTTTAAGAATCGACCTTGCGCTGAGATGTTCTGCCGGCTTGTGTTCTCCATCACGTGTTATGCACGTTATATCTCACCTTTTAAATTTAAAACAAAAATTCTTTCTTGATTTCAACAGAGTTGTTATTTTCCAAGTTGTTAGCACTTCTGATACCACATCCTGTAACAACAGATGAAGCATGTTCCTTGGGCATTCAACTGTATAGTTTTTAGTCCTGTTTAACAAGACAAGTAAGTAAGTTCGCCATCTTGGCGCTTTTTTCATGTTTCAAACAACGGTAAAAAACTCGCTTCTGTTTCAATTCCCATTCACTTGATAGGTTTGATTTTCTCTGAAAGTTTCTTCTCGGCTGCATGGCTTGCTGATGTTTGTGCTGTCTGCTCTTACTCCTGTGGTTGTCTTCAGCTTAAACTTAAATTTTGGAGAATTTTTAAGCTTTATGAGTTTTAGTATTAGACGTATTGTAATTTTTTGAAGATCTAGAGACAGATTAGCTTTTATTGTGTTTCAATTTTGACTTGTAGTTGTTTTTTCATTTTTATTGCATGTAGTACTTAGTGACTGTATACTTGTGTTCTTATAGCTTTGTAGCTTGACATGTTAACCATTAACCTTTTTGACTTAGTGTTGGGGTTAGCTGTTGTTACCTCATTTTATCTTATATTCCTGCGTTGTACCCTCGCAGAAGTAGCCTACCGGAAAACTCAGTTTTTCTGACAAGCCTTTTATAAATTATAGATTCCCCTGAGGATGACCTGTTAGGTAAGGTCGAAACGCATCGGGACAAGGAATAAAGTATTTGTTTGGAAAGAAAAGGCCTTTTATTCATCACCCAAAGATAAAAATAAAGTGTAACAGATTTAAAATCATAATTTTTAAAGCAAAATTGTGCATAAAAGTTATTTTGAAATATTCTAAACAGGATCCATTGAAAAACAAACATAGCTTTGTTAATAAAATCCTGAAAAAGGTACGTTAGTTGATATATATTATATCACTTTTCCTTCA
The DNA here is from genome assembly GCA_964006375.1 of Tillus elongatus. Classification (NCBI taxonomy): domain Eukaryota; kingdom Metazoa; phylum Arthropoda; class Insecta; order Coleoptera; family Cleridae; genus Tillus; species Tillus elongatus. The sequence goes on along the minus strand of OZ023269.1, from coordinate 59,431,738 downwards.
GTTTTAATTTTCATAAAAATGTTTTTAATAGCAAATATCTCTCTCTAATGCAAGCAGGCATCAATCTGGTTACCGGTATAGCCTATATAGTAGAAACAATGTACCATATATTATCAAAATTACTTATTTTTTGGAAATGTACAACAATTTAAACTAGTTGCTTAGCCAAAAAACCTTAGGTTAATAGCAAATTTGCAATAACTCAATTGAGTTATTGAAATTTGAAGGATTTAATAAAAATTCGCTACCAAAACGCCCTTACTGCGTCTCGTTTTTTTCTTATTACAAACATGCATCATAGTTAGATAAAAAAATGCAAAAATGCAATAATATAAGGGTGTTCGAAAAAACAATTGTAGGGTTCACCAATGACTTATGGACCAGCCTGTGATTATCAAAATATTTTTACAAGATGTAGCTTAAGACACGCTGTAATAAAAAAATGAAAGGGGGGCCTAGTTGCGCTCATTTGAAGAAATCTTTTTAAAATTCAAAAGTCGCGGTCTCTGCTTTAAAGTTTTTTTTCTGCGAAAATTAGCTAAGAATTATAGACCGTTAAACCATAAACTCAAGTAAACCTACAGTCAATGCATCAGAGAAAGGGTCTATTTAAAGTGAATTATCTGTAAATATTTTAGTAAAGTGAAGGACGATGACGGTTGAAGCTGAAACTTAAGGGTTTGCAGAACCCTCTCCTTGTGACCTTTTCATTACATAATCCGTATTTGTTTCAGGTTCTTTGCTTAAATGTTGCGAATTTTGACGTTTCAAATCGCAACTTTGACGTTTTGAGGAAACCCCACTTTTTAAATGGCTATAACTTTGTCTTTTAACTGATAGATCTGAATTTTTGGTACGTGGGTCACTATTTTTATACAAATACGCGTACCAAATTTGGTTTTCCTTGCTTTGTTGCGTCCGGAGATATAAATTGTTTCCGAAAGAAAACAGAAAATTTCCGAGAAAACCTGGGCCGGTTTTCCTGGATATCGAACTTGTTCAAGCCACTTGCAAAAGGAAGGTACTCACCAAATTTTATCAAAATTGGCTCACTATTTTTTGAGTTGTCCGTGTGATATATATATATATATATATATATATATATATATATATATATATATATATATATATATATATATATATATAGTGACGAGGTCTTGGCTTGCAGACCGTTTTTCAGTGACCAGGATTGACGGTTACTATAGGAGGATCTCGGGCGCCAGATTTTTAAAGGGTTTACTCCCTGTTGAGGATGTCTGCAACCTCTTCACCGAACTCTGACCGATATACCGATCAAAGTACCTGGGTAACTCTGTGGAGAAGGGTTCGGTAGCCTTTAGGTAATATAGGCTAAATTTAGTGACCCCGAGTGAGCGGGCTTTAATCGCTGACTCGGCGTGATCCGACCACTTCTGTTATAACGAAAGGTGTAGCAGATTTTGTATGTTTAGGGGTTAGATAATAATTAATCAAGGTCATTAATTTACCCAACCCTATATTACAGATTTGAAACTATTTACAAAATATATACACAGAACAATATTTACAAAATATGTACAAATAAAATATGCGGATACTAACATCAATCGTCACGCGGACCTCGCTAAAGCGGTAAAGGTTAGTGCGTGACGAAGCGTACGGATTGGGTCAGGTATATATGACACGGGCGGTATTTCACTCCAGGCAGGATACGGCAGGCGGGCAACATACAGCGATAGACCACATCAGACTACTAGCTATAACTTCTCCGTCGAAGCAGGGGACAGCGGAGACGAAAAAGTGCAGACGGGAGAGACGGGATGACAGTTCCCGGAGGCCTGTGAATACAGAAAGGGTTCTATGAATCGGGTGGCCGACACGCTGTCTCGAAATGCGTTACCGATAAGTGAGGAACCAGGAGAATATGCGTACTTCACCCGCGAAGACGCCAAGTGTCCCTGGTATGAACACAAACTGGCAGCAGTACAGAAAAATCCCGAATTGTTTCCAGACTATGCGACTCGAGAGGGAAAACTGTACCGTCATTTCTGGGATTCCAATGACTTCATCGAGACTGACGTCTACAATCCGTGGAAGTTATGCGTTCCCAAAAACTTTAGACGAGAAGTGCTGCAGCAAAACCACGACGCGCCGACCGCTGGACATTTAGGGGTAGCTAAGACAATTAGCAGGATAGCCCGCACTTACTACTGGCCGGGGATGTTCCGTGACATAGCCCAATACGTACGTCAATGTGATCGGTGTCAGAAGTACAAGGTATCACAGCAACAGCCGCCGGGGTTGATGCAGCCCTTCGCCACGAAAGGCCCGTGGGAAATTGTCAGTGTAGATCTGGTAGGACCGTTACCACGATCTAAAAAAGGAAATTGTTATATGGTGGTAATGTTAGATAAGTTTACCAAATGGGTAGAAGTTAAGCCAGTGAGGAAGGCGTCAGCCAAAGCCGTGTCTGATGCCTTATTCGAGCAAGTAATTATGCGATTTGGGTGCCCAAAAACCGTCATAAGTGACAACGGTACTCAATTCGATAGTCGAATTTTTAAAGGGATGTTAAAAGAGCTGGGCATCAAACATCGCCTAACTCCTCCATATACACCCCAGGCGAATCCGGTAGAGAGAAGCAATCGTACGCTCAAAACTATGATATCACAGTTCTGCGACCAGGACCAGAGTCGATGGGATGAGCGTTTACCAGAACTTGTGTTTGCTATGAATACTGCGAAACACGAGTCGACACACTTCTCTCCAGCATTTCTTAACTTTGGGCGTGAGTTAGAAGTTCCGAACATGCTACCCGCAGTAGATCCGAATGTCGAAGGCGACACTGAAATTGTTACCCCAACGGTCGCCCAGCATTTAAACCGCCTCGAAAAGTTACGTGAGACATTTGAATTGGTACGGCTTAGCCTCGACAGGGCCTTTTCACAGCAAAGTCATCATTACAACCTGAGAAGACGCGACTGGCAATGCGCTCTAGGCGACCGCGTGTTAAGAGTTGACCGCCCGCTTTCATCCGCAGCGCGCGGCTTTGCAGCCAAGCTAGCTCCAAAATATGCTGGACCTTACACCGTCGGTAAGATCGTCTCACCAGTGGTATATGACCTCAAAGATGCGAACGGTAAGTGGCTTCGCCATGTTCACATTAAGGACCTGAAGCCATACCACGCGCCATCCACACCGACACCGGGCAGCGACAATACGTTGTCATTTGATGGAAGGACCCGCCGTAGTCAAACAGACAGCAATGGAAGCCGTGCACCGACGTCGGTATGCAGAGACCCACGAAGAAGACCCTAAAATGCTTGATTGCCCCCCCATTCGTGAAAGACGTGCTAAAGACACAGTGTTCAGTGTAGTGTAGTGTTGTAATAGGATTAGGATTAGGTTAAGTTAGATTAAGATAAAGAGACTTCTTTGAACACTAGCGAGTTCCGGTTAGGGATTAGGTTAAATTTTTAGTATTTCATTGCAGTCTAAAAAATATTTTTTTTTGTAAAGTGAGGGGAGTGTGTGATGAAGCATTATTTCCTATCTGTCTGTGATAGAAAACGCATAACTACTAAGTAAGTAATTAATTAAATAAGAAAAGAATCAAATACAAACTATATAAATATTTGCTAAAATATTTTCGCCATGAAATATTTTAAGGCGATTTATATTTAATTAAACAGGTATTTCATACTTATTATCTTATCCGGTTGTGATAAGGTGATAAAATTCCAAGCATGGCAGAGTTTTTGGGCTGACTGTGAAATTCATATAAAAGGAGAAGCAACACGGGGTACAGACAGTATTGTTAATTCAGCTGTTAAGTTATTAAGTCGCCACGAGTCCGCACCGGTTCCGTTTCCGTTTGCCGTCCTAGTGCACCTCGTTGGTCGATTTCCGTATCCGAAAATATTGTTATAGGTGAGAATTATCTGTTTTAAGTAATTCATATTTTGTAGCGAATTTTCATACTTTTAAATCATCACTCTTCTCAGTCCAAATCTCCTCAAGTTAATTATTTCTGCTTTTCCTGACCTGCCGCCGTCCCTATAGACAATTCCCGTATGTTAGATTGTCTTGCATTATTTTTGTGAGGATGCTGAGGATTCACAGCTCACATAAATAATCGAGATATATTCATCTTGGTTTGATCCCGATAGGGACGCTGAGGATTCACAGCCTATCTAGGTCACCCCAAGTGATACTTTCCTTTCCAATTAGCCCTGTACACTTCATTTGGCTCCCGACTTTCCGCCCCATACAGTATAACCTCTTGTGTTATTTTGGTGAGGGCGCTGAGGATTCACAGCTCACTAAAGTAATCAAGATGTTTTCGTCCCGATTTGACCCTAGCGGAGATGCTGAGAATTCACAGTCCGCATAGGCCTCCGGGAACTGTCATCCCGTCTCTCCCGTCTGCACTTTTTCGTCTCCGCTGTCCCCTGCTTCGACGGATAAGTTATAGCTAGTAGTCTGATGTGGTCTATCGCTGTATGTTGCCCGCCTGCCGTATCCTTCCTGGAGTGAAATACCGCCCGTGTCATATATACCTGACCGAATCCGTACGCTTCGTCACGCACTAACCTTTACCGCTTTAGCGAGGTCCGCGTGACTATTGATGTTAGTATCCGCATATTTTATTTGTACATATTTTGTAAATATTGTTCTGTGTATATATTTTGTAAATAGTTTCAAATCTGTAATATAGGGTTGGGTAAATTAAAGACCTTGATTAATTATTATCTAACCCCTAAACATACAAAATCTGCTACACCTTTCGTTATAACAGAAGTGGTCGGATCACGCCGAGTCAGCGATTAAAGCCCGCTCACTCGGGGTCACTAAATTTAGCCTATATTACCTAAAGGCTACCGAACCCTTCTCCACAGAGTTACCCAGGTACTTTGATCGGTATATATATATATATATATATATATATATATATATATATATATATATATATATATATATATATATATATATATATATATATATATATATATATATATATATATATATATATATATATATATATATATATATATATATATATATATATATATATTGTGACGAGGTCTTGGCTTGCAGACCGTTTTTCGGTGACCAGGATTGACGGTTACTATCGGAGGATCTCGGGCGCCAGATTTTTAAAGGGTTTACTCCCTGCTGAGGATGTCTGCAACCTCTTCACCGAACTCTGACCGATATACCGATCAAAGTACCTGGGTAACTCTGTGGAGAAGGGTTCGGTAGCCTTTAGGTAATATAGGCTAAATTTAGTGACCCCGAGTGAGCGGGCTTTAATCGCTGACTCGGCGTGATCCGACCACTTCTGTTATAACGAAAGGTGTAGCAGATTTTGTATGTTTAGGGGTTAGATAATAATTAATCAAGGTCTTTAATTTACCCAACCCTATATTACAGATTTGAAACTATTTACAAAATATATACACAGAACAATATTTACAAAATATGTACAAATAAAATATGCGGATACTAACATCAATCGTCACGCGGACCTCGCTAAAGCGGTAAAGGTTAGTGCGTGACGAAGCGTACGGATTCGGTCAGGTATATATGACACGGGCGGTATTTCACTCCAGGCAGGATACGGCAGGCGGGTAACATACAGCGATAGACCACATCAGACTACTAGCTATAACTTCTCCGTCGAAGCAGGGGACAGCGGAGACGAAAAAGTGCAGACGGGAGAGACGGGATGACAGTTCCCGGAGGCCTATGCGGACTGTGAATTCTCAGCATCTCCGCTAGGGTCAAATCGGGACGAAAACATCTTGATTACTTTAGTGAGCTGTGAATCCTCAGCGCCCTCACCAAAATAACACAAGAGGTTATACTGTATGGGGCGGAAAGTCGGGAGCCAAATGAAGTGTACAGGGCTAATTGGAAAGGAAAGTATCACTTGGGGTGACCTAGATAGGCTGTGAATCCTCAGCGTCCCTATCGGGATCAAACCAAGATGAATATATCTCGATTATTTATGTGAGCTGTGAATCCTCAGCATCCTCACAAAAATAATGCAAGACAATCTAACATACGGGAATTGTCTATAGGGAAGGCGGCAGGTCAGGAAAAGCAGAAATAATTAACTTGAGGAGATTTGGACTGAGAAGAGTGATGATTTAAAAGTATGAAAATTCGCTACAAAATATGAATTACTTAAAACAGATAATTCTCACCTATAACAATATTTTCGGCTACGGAAATCGACCAACGAGGTGCACTCGGACGGCAAACGGAAACGGAACCGGTGCGGACTCGTGGCGACTCAATAACTTAACAGCTGAATTAACAATACTGTCTGTGCCTCGTGTTGCTTCTCCTTTTATATGAATTTCACAGCCAGCCCAAAAACTCTGCCATGCTTGGAATTTTATCACCTTATCACAACCGGATAAGATAATAAGTATGAAATACCTGTTTAATTAAATATAAATCGCCTTAAAATATTTCATGGCGAAAATATTTTAGCAAATATTTATATAGTTTGTATTTGATTCTTTTCTTATTTAATTAATTACTTACTTAGTAGTTATGCGTTTTCTATCACAGACAGATAGGAAATAATACTTCATCACACACTCCCCTCACTTTACAAAAAAAAAATTTTTTAGACTGCAATGAAATACTAAAAACTTAACTTAATCCCTAACCGGAACTCGCTAGTGTTCAAAGAAATCTCTTTATCTTAATCTAACTTAACCTAATCCTAATCCTATTACAACACTACACTACACTGAACACTGTGTCTTTAGCACGTCTTTCACGAATGGGGAGGCAATCAAGCATTTTAGGGTCTTCTTCGTGGGTCTCTGCATACCGACGTCGGTGCACGGCTTCCATTGCTGTCTGTTTGACTACGGCGGGTCCTTCCATCAAATGACAACGTATTGTCGCTGCCCGGTGTCGGTGTGGATGGCGCGTGGTATGACTTCAGGTCCTTAATGTCAACATGGCGAAGCCACTTACCGTTCGCATCTTTGAGGTCATATACCACTGGTGAGACGATCTTACCGACGGTGTAAGGTCCAGCATATTTTGGAGCTAGCTTGGCTGCAAAGCCGCGCGCTGCGGATGAAAGCGGGCGGTCAACTCTTAACACGCGGTCGCCTAGAGCGCATTGCCAGTCGCGTCTTCTCAGGTTGTAATGATGACTTTGCTGTGAAAAGGCCCTGTCGAGGCTAAGCCGTACCAATTCAAATGTCTCACGTAACTTTTCGAGGCGGTTTAAATGCTGGGCGACCGTTGGGGTAACAATTTCAGTGTCGCCTTCGACATTCGGATCTACTGCGGGTAGCATGTTCGGAACTTCTAACTCACGCCCAAAGTTAAGAAATGCTGGAGAGAAGTGCGTCGACTCGTGTTTCGCAGTATTCATAGCAAACACAAGTTCTGGTAAACGCTCATCCCATCGACTCTAGTCCTGGTCGCAGAACTGTGATATCATAGTTTTGAGCGTACGATTGCTTCTCTCTACCGGATTCGCCTGGGGTGTATATGGAGGAGTTAGGCGATGTTTGATGCCCAGCTCTTTTAACATCCCTTTAAAAATTCGACTATCGAATTGAGTACCGTTGTCACTTATGACGGTTTTTGGGCACCCAAATCGCATAATTACTTGCTCGAATAAGGCATCAGACACGGCTTTGGCTGACGCCTTCCTCACTGGCTTAACTTCTACCCATTTGGTAAACTTATCTAACATTACCACCATATAACAATTTCCTTTTTTTAGATCGTGGTAACGGTCCTACCAGATCTACACTGACAATTTCCCACGGGCCTTTCGTGGCGAAGGGCTGCATCAACCCCGGCGGCTGTTGCTGTGATACCTTGTACTTCTGACACCGATCACATTGACGTACGTATTGGGCTATGTCACGGAACATCCCCGGCCAGTAGTAAGTGCGGGCTATCCTGCTAATTGTCTTAGCTACCCCTAAATGTCCAGCGGTCGGCGCGTCGTGGTTTTGCTGCAGCACTTCTCGTCTAAAGTTTTTGGGAACGCATAACTTCCACGGATTGTAGACGTCAGGCTCGATGAAGTCATTGGAATCCCAGAAATGACGGTACAGTTTTCCCTCTCGAGTCGCATAGTCTGGAAACAATTCGGGATTTTTCTGTACTGCTGCCAGTTTGTGTTCATACCAGGGACACTTGGCGTCTTCGCGGGTGAAGTACGCATATTCTCCTGGTTCCTCACTTATCGGTAACGGATTTCGAGACAGCGTGTCGGCCACCCGATTCATAAAACCCTTTCTGTATTTGATATCAAAATCGTACTGCTGGAGGAAAACACTCCAGCGAGCCAATCTTCCAGAGGGATTACGGATCGACTGTAGCCACCGTAGAGACATGTGGTCAGTCAAGACTGTAAACTGGTAACCCTCCAGATATGGTCTCATCTTGTCTATACCCCATATTATGGCCAGACATTCTTTCTCCGTTACAGAATAGTTCTTCTCGGGAGGTGTCAATGTGCGGCTCGCGTAGGCGATTACACGCTCGCCATCCTCCATTTGCTGCGTCAGCGCAATTCCCAGACCATCATTAAAGGCGTCCGTTTGCAATGTGAAACGCCTTGAAAAATCAGGACATGCCAACACCGGGGCCTCCGTGAGACTAGTTTTCAGTTCTTCAAACGCCTGTTGCTGACTTTCATCCCACCTCCATTTCTCCTTCTTTTTTAGGAGTTTGGTCAGAGGAGTAGTCACTTGAGAAAAGTCCCTTATAAACCTACTGTACCAAGAACACACTCCCAGAAATCGTCGCAGACTTCGGACGTTGTGCGTTGACGGCATGGCCCTAATTTCCGCTACCTTATCGGGGTCGATATGTATGCCCTGGGCGTTGACTACGTGTCCTAAATATTTAAGGAAACTGCGACAGAATTGGCATTTCTCGGGATTTAATTAAAGATTGGCCTCTCGTAACCGGCGGAATACCTCTCTAAGGTTATAGAGGTGCTCCTCAAAAGTTTCCCCTAGTACGATCACGTCGTCCAAGTATGCAAACGCTACATCGTCCATATCCGGTGTTATGACAGCATCTAGTAGGCGTTGGAACGTTGCGCTCGCTGAATGCAACCCAAAACTCATCACTCGAAACTGGAACAGCCCCCTTCCCGAGACGTGAAAGCGGTAACCGGCTTGCTTTCGGGAGTCAGCGGAATTTGCCAATATCCTTGGCGCAGGTCAATGGTGGAAATATATTTAGCTCGTCTTAGCTTATCTAATATGGCGGAGATATACGGCAACGGGTAAGCGTCCTTGACAGAAACTTCATTCAACTTCCGGAAGTCTATACAGAAACGGGGCGTCCCGTCCTTTTTCTTCACTATCACTATCGGTGAACTCCAGGGACTAGACGATGGTTCTATTATACCCTCTTCTAACTTGCGGTCCACTTCTTCGTTAATTATTTGCTGCATTTTCGGGTTTCTAGGGCGGTATCTTTGCTTGATGGGCTCTGATTTAGTTAGCCGTATGTGGTGTTCAATCAGATGCGTTGTTCCCGTTATCCGTTCAAACGCAGGCAGTTCGGCGGAGAGAAATTGATCGAGACGTCTCTGTTCTTCGGGAGATATTTCAGGAAGATGATTTATGTCGGTGGCAGACGGTTCTGGATCAGTGAGCTGGTGACATAGCACGGGAGGCGGCGTAATCGGTTCGCTATCTAGAAAACACTGAGCGGAACCGAGGTCGATCTTAAATGCATGCTCTTTTAAAGTGTCCATTCCAAACAGAAGATCGACTGGTAAGGATGGTAAATATAGCAATCTGCGTTTTATTATACGTGACCCAATTTTTAATTCGAGGTCGTACGCCTGTCGGATATTTACGGAGTTACCATCTGCAACACGGGTGATTACATCCGGAACGGTCTTTGGGGCAATGCCTAACGCCAAACAATACATGGCGACTTTATTACCCATAAATGAGCGAGTCGCCCCGGTATCCATTAGTACCTTAAAGGCCTGTTCCTCAATAATTGCCTGGATAAAAGGGCGGTTGTCTTCTTTCGTAGTTGTTTCCGAGGACTCAACGGACGGAAACTGCAAGGGCCTCGGTCCCTCACAGCTCGTTCTAGTTTTCCTGCCTCGCTGGGCATGGGCAATCTCTGGACAGGATGTCTTGTCGACCGCAGCGTGAGCAGAAGATGCGGGCCCTCGGTAACTGGCACTGACTTCTCATATGGCCTGGGCTGCCGCACCTCCAGCACGTACTGTTCCCAATATCAAATCTTACGGTTCTGCGGACGGGTGGCGGCGAAGCTCTGAAATTTCCCATACGGTGTTCCCGGTGATTTTCCCTGGTCGGTGAAACAGCGTAGTACTGGTTACTGATCGTCGGTGATGCTGCTCTGATCGGGTGTCGAGACGGAGAGAGGGTGCGGGTTGTACTGCTCTGCTGTGGAATTGGATTGGGCACGGATATACCTTGGCGAGGACAAGTTTCTTTTAATAAAGCTTCTACGGACTTGGCCTTGTCTACAAATGTTTTGATGTCCGGAATTTCGCAGTTCCATAGCATTTGCCTGTAACTTGGCAGAAGGTTTCGCTGGAGCCAAGTCAGCTCCTGTTCTGAGGACATGTTACCATGTCTCCGGATCAAAGTCTGTAAGTCGGTAATAAAATTTGTGACCGGCTCGTTCGGTTGCTGTACCCTTCGGCTTATGGCGGTTTCCAGATCGAACAAGTAGTTTACCGGGAAATAGAACTGGCGAAAGCAACCCAGAAAATCTTCCCATCGTCTTAATGTGCTACGGTTGTTACGATGCCATAACAGGGCAGGTCCTTCCAGTAATTGGGGTAATGCGGTTAGTAAACGGTCCCCACCAATGCCGGCATGCTCACGGATCTCTTCCAGTCGTTCCAGAAAAGCAGCTGGATCGGTGCTTCCGTCAAAGTGCAAGTTCCAACAGAAAACGTCAAGTGGCCGGCTGGCATGGGACCGCTTTTGGCCGGTTTCACTGTCTAGTGTTAGTGTTGTCGGGGCTTCTTTCGGATCTGACATAATAAACGGATACGGATTTTCTACGGAATCGGAACGGAACGGTATCGGAACGGATGGTGTCGGAACGGAACGGTATCGGAACGGAACGCTTTGCTTCTATTTTACAGGTCCCTGCTCGGGCGCCAAATTGTGACGAAGCCTTGGCTTGCAGACCGTTTTTCGGTGACCAGGATTGACGGTTATTATCGGAGGATCTCGGGCGCCAGATTTTTAAAGGGTTTACTCCATGTTGAGGATGTCTGCAACCTCTTCACCAAACTCTGACCGATATACCGATCAAAGTACCTGGGTAACTCTGTGGAGAAGGGTTCGGTAGCCTTTAGGTAATATAGGCTAAATTTAGTGACCCCGAGTGAGCGGGCTTTAATCGCTGACTCGGCGTGATCCGACCACTTCTGTTATAACGAAAGGTGTAGCAGATTTTGTATGTTTAGGGGTTAGATAATAATTAATCAAGGTCTTTAATTTAACCAACCCTATATTACAGATTTAAAAATATTTACAAAATATATACACAGAACAATATTTACAAAATATGTACAAATAAAATATGCGGATACTAACATCAATCGTCACGTGGACCTCGCTAAAGCGGTAAAGGTTAGTGCGTGACGAACCGTACGGATTCGGTCAGGTATATATGACACGGGCGGTATTTCACTCCAGGCATGATACGGCAGGCGGGCAACATACAGCGATAGACCACATCAGACTACTAGCTATAACTTCTCCGTCGAAGCAGGGGACAGCGGAGACGAAAAAGTGCAGACGGGAGAGACGGGATGACAGTTCCCGGAGGCCTATGCGGACTGTGAATTCTCAGCATCTCCGCTAGGGTCAAATCGGGACGAAAACATCTTGATTACTTTAGTGAGCTGTGAATCCTCAGCGTCCTCACCAAAATAACACAAGAGGTTATACTGTATGGGGCGGAAAGTCGGGAGCCAGATGAAGTGTACAGGGCTAATTGGAAAGGAAAGTATCACTTGAGGTGACCTAGATAGGCTGTGAATCCTCAGCGTCCCTACCGGGATCAAACCAAGATGAATATATCTCAATTATTTATGTGAGCTTTGAATCCTCAGCATCCTCACAAAAATAATGCAAGACAATCTAACATACGGGAATTGTCTATAGGGACGGCGGCAGGTCAGGAAAAGCAAAAATAAATAACGTGAGGAGATTTGAACTGAGAAGCTTGATGATTTAAAAGTATGAAAATTCGCTACAAAATATGAATTACTTAAAACAGATAATTCTCACCTATAACAATATTTTCGGATACGGAAATCGACCAACGAGGTGCGCTCGGACGGCAAACGGAAACGGAACCGGTGCGGACTCGTGGCGACTTAATAACTTAACAGCTGAATTAACAATACTGTCTGTGCTTCGTGTTGCTTCTCCTTTTATATGAATTTCACAGCCAGCCCAAAAACTCTGCCATGCTTGGAATTTTATCACCTTATCACAACCGGATAAGATAATAAGTATGAAATACCTGTTTAATTAAATATAAACCGCCTTAAAATATTTCATGGCGAAAATATTTTAGCAAATATTTATATAGTTTGTATTTGATTCTTTTCTTATTTAATTAATTACTTACTTAGTAGTTATGCGTTTTCTATCACAGACAGATAGGAAATAATACTTCATCACAATATATATACATACATATATACTTAAATAAGGCCCTTTTGGCTTTATGATAAAAAATAAATTTATTTAAAACCAAAAAGTACAATTAAATAACAAAGTGATTAATTACAAGTTACAACTAACGAACTATGAATGTTGTTAATCGTGGACAAGTAAAGAATGGTCCTAAATCTAACATAACTGATAATTATAAACTAAGATTGATTATTATGCGGTTTCCAGTTGAACTCTGACCGCCTGAGGTCGATGTCATGCTGAGGGGACGATATCGGAATGGATATCGGAGCAGTTAATTTATGGTTGCCATATACAGGGCGACGTAATAATACAGGGTGACATAATTCCTCCACCCTTAGTGTGAAGAACGTCCTCGTTCTTTCCGGTGGGCCTTATTTGTGAAGTATATAAGGTACAGAGATTAGCTGATGAAAAGCATTTGCGAGCCCGGAAGAGCAAACCTAATTTCTTAGCAGCCGCTTCTGCAATTGATGTGACATGTTGGTGCCAATTAAGATTTCGATCCACAGAAATGCCAACAAGAGAAAAGCACTCATTACTTTGAATAACTTGGTTGTTCATTGTGATGGGTCTAGGGCTGGTGTATCTCTTGTGAGAAAGAAAGCAAGACTGAGATTTGGTGGGGTTGAATTGTAGAAGATTTCCACTTCCCCAGTCTAATATTTTTTGGAGATCCACGGAGACAGAACCCTCCACGAGTCTGCGATCCTCATCTAATTGGGCTAAAGAGAGAGGCTTATAATTTTGTATATTTGAGTGAAGGGTGCTGTCGTCCGCGTAACTGTGAACTGGGTTGGATGTGCTAGAGAGGAGGTCATTGATGTGGAGAAGAAACAAAGTAGGGGCTAAAGCTGAACCTTGAGGAACTCCTACATTAATTGGATACAGTTTAGAGAAATGGCCATCCACAACAACAGAAATGCTCCTGTTGGAGAGGAAATTTGCTGTCCAGGTACAAAGTTTTGGTGGTAGACCATAGGCCGGAAGTTTATTAAGCAGCGCTGCGTGCCAGACCTGGTCGAATGCTTTGGATATGTCTAGAGAGACAATCTGGGATTTACCGTGTAGTTCCATAGACTTGTTCCAAGAATGGGTGACAAAAGAAAGGAGGTCGGAAGTCGATCTGCGCTAACGGAATCCATACTGCCTGTCGTGGATTAGACTGTGTTTTTCAAGAAATTTTAGTAATTCGTTGTTTATATACTTTTCCATCACTTTAGAGACGACTGAAAGGAGAGGAATAGGCCTGTAGTTGCTAGGAAGCGCTTTGGATCCTTTCTTGGGGACGGGTTGTACTCGAGCAGTTTTCCAGTTATTAGGGAATATGCCTTTATTGTAAGATATCTGAAACATACGAGTCAGGACAGGAGCAAGTTTTGGTGCGCATTTTTTGAGAACAATTGCTGGGATCTCGTCAAGGCCAAAGGCTTATTTCGTACCTTTTTAGTTTTGAAAATGATATCCGTCATTTTATGCGCGACATTGAGGACTGTTGGTGGTTGAACATTTGGAGGTGGGTTGAGAGTAGAATTGCCGGCGAACAACGAAGCAAAAAGTTCAGCCTTGCCCAGGGCTGTAGAAACAATTTCATCCCCTGAGACAAGAGGTGGGAACGTGCTTTTGCAGAAATTATTCCCAATAGATTTAGCGAGAGTCCAGAAGGGTTTGCCGCCGTTGGAGCTTAAAAGGACTTTGTTTTTTATGTGGTTATTAAACGAATTTTTTGCCTCAGAAAGAATGCGGACATAGCGGTTTCTTGCGTCGTTAAATGCTTGACGATTTTCTTGACTGTGATTGTGTAGAAGCGTTTTGTGAGCTTTGACCTTTTCAAGTCTGGCCTTGTCACATGATTTAGAGAACCAGGCCTTTTGAGTAGCTGAAGCAGTTTTCTGTGTACGTGGAATAAATAATTCCATGCCAGCTTGGATAATTTCGGTGACGTTTTGTGAGATATCAGTGGGTTCAGGATGAGAGAAGCAGACAGACGCCCATGGAAATGAGGAAAAGTAATCCCGCATTTCGTCCCAGTTTGCGGAGTTGTAGTGCCAAACGATACGTGGATGTGATGACTGTGTGACCTCGGGTTGCATTGCGCAGGAAGCAGTGACCATGCCGTGGCCTGAGAGACCAAGAGTGGCGGTGACTGATATCTTATAGCATTCAGGTTTTGTAGTAAGAAGGAGATCCAAGGGATTTGAGCCGTGTGTTGGGATACGAGGAAAGTAAGTAGGTTGCTGAACCATATTGGCTAAATAATTGCTGACTGCAAAGGCCTCCGCTGCTCTCCCTTGTGGATCGGTTTTTGAAGATCCTAGCCATTCCTTATTATGGACATTGAAGTCACCAAGAATAGTGACCTCGGAGGAAGGATATTCAGAAATCAGATAGTCGGTTTTTTTCAGAAAGGTAGTCAAAGAGCTGGACAAAGTTGTTGTCAGAAGGTGACCGGTAAATGCAACAGATGAATTTAGTTGCAGGCCTGGGAGAGAGTTTTATCCATAGTATGTCTTTTCTTCCAGCTTCTAAATTGGGGAGTCTGCTGCAGGGTAGATTGCTACGGACGTATGCGCACACGCCTCCATGCAATCTAAAGGAAGTAAGGAGCTCATACCCCGGGAAATTAAGGTGATTAGTGGCTGTTTTGGCACTGATTTGGGTTTCGGTGAGGAAGAGCAGTTGGGGCCTGTTAGCCTGGAGGAAATGGTGTACGGAGTTCAGGTTAGAATTTAGGCCACATATATTCGAAAAGGATATGTTAAATCTTGATGTTGGCGCCCCCTGTACACCCCTCTCCCGAGATCCGAATGGAGGGATATTTTACCTCCGGAATATTTTGCACAAGGAAGAGCCATCATCATTTTTGCTTATAAGGAGAACCGACTGATACACCAGAACCGGAAACGTCCGTTGGGACTTCACCGGCCCCTTGATGTATGGGGTGGTACCTCCTCGAGCGTGGAAAAAATCCTTTACTATTACGTAAAGGAAAATTCCACTACCACCTGCTATGGATTGGATTGGATCAATGTCTACCTCTTTAAAAATAAGATTAATAAAGGGACTATCAATTGTCCAATAGTTATGCTTTTCGACATAGTAGGAGGGTACAAAACATTATCATTTTGCATCCATGCCTATTGTCGGCAAGATGACTCGGGTTACGATTATATTTCGCTTGAAGACATACATCACATTTATTAATAAAATCGTCAATTTGGATTTTCATGTTGGGCCAATAAAATTTTGTTTTTAGTTGTGCGTACGTCTTGTTAATGCCGTTATGGTTTTGTTTGTAATAGTCTTGGATCGTTCCTTTTTTTCCGTAGTTTTTGTTACGTCTTGTAATCGTTTTGTACATTTAATTATTTAAACTGAACTATTGAAAAGATTGGAAGCTATTATTCTAAAGTAATGTTCGAGTTATGGGTCTAAGAATAATATACCGTAATTATTATTAGGTATAATATAAGATTTTAAAAAGAGAGTCATCTGTTGTAGTTCATGTTGTCTTTGGATGTACACTCTGTAGCATTGATTTTTAAATAAGTTGTCTGTCTTTATTTCGTTATGAGGGCCATAGTACATAACTATCTGATGTTTAAAGTGATTTAAAGGGTTTTCAGAAGTGGGCATATTAAAGACGGAGTTTTCTGCAGAGGTGTATTGTGTTTCTGAGTCAGAATGTCGTTCGTCTTCCTGCGTCTTAATACCTAGATCTCTAAGATCGTCGTCGTTCAATACTCTGAGTTCAGATGGATCCAGATTATTGAAAATTGACGCTAAATCATCGTCGCCCTCAACTGCGTTGATTTCAACACGAGATAAAGCATCGGCTACTACGTTTTCTTTACCTCTTTTATATTTAATTTCGTAGTCGAACTCTTCTAATTTCAAACGCCATTTCACTAAACGTGAATTCGGTTCTTTAATAGAAAATAACCATGGTGTGGTTACCAAGTGGTTAATGATCGGTTTGGATCGTAAATTTATTTCCAAAAGGTAAGGCCTAAAGTGCATAGTGTTTTCGACTATCGAAAGGAGTTCCTGCTCAATTGTTGAGTAGTTCCTTTCAGCGGAATTTAGCGTGCGACTATAGTAGGCTATGAGCTTCTCGTTTTGTGACAAAACGCCTCCTATAGCGATATTACCAGCGTCAGTAGTCAGGTGAAAAGTTTTTGTAAAGTCTGGATACGTCAGTATAGGTGAATTTGTAATAAGTTGTTTGGCTTGTCTGAAGGCATTTACGTAATCTGTGACGTTAATGTCAATTTAAAGTCTCTTTTAAGGCATTTGGTTAACGGGAATATGATTTTTGCGAAATTCTTAATGAAGCGGCGATAGTAGCCTATCAAACTGAGAAATGACTTTAATTCTTTTTGAGACTTGGGTATAGGGAAATTTTTTATACATTTAATTTTGTTCGGATTTGCTTTTACCTAGTCTTTTGCGACGATATGTCCTAAAAACTCAACTTCTTTTCTAAGGAATTCGAATTTGTTTAATTCTACCTTTAAATTAACGTCCCGTAATTTTTGGAAAATTTGGTTGATATGGAGAAGGTTTCCTGAAGGGATTTAGAGAATATTATAATATCATCCATGTAGACAAAACAGCTTTTGTACAGGAGATCTTTTAAAAGATCAGGCATTACTTTTTTGAAAGTTCTGGCCGAGTTACGGAGGTCATGGTGTATTTTTACGTACTCATAATGACCGTTATTTACGCTGAAGGCTGTTTTTTCACTACTTTCAGGAGTTAATTCGATCCGATGAAATCCTGGTGCCAATTCGAGGGTAGCAAAATATGTACATTTTCCTAAATTATTTAGAATCTCATCGACTTTTGGTAAGGGGTCTTTTTCAGTTACGGTTTTCTCGTTAAGCTTCCTATAATCTACGACTAAACGCTATTTTTTCTTTGCTGGCGAGTTTACGTTTTTTGAAATAATCCATACCGGAGAGGAATAAGGAGATATAGAAGGCCTAATCATTTTATTATCCAATAAATTTTGAATTTCCCCTTGTATTTTAATGTTCAAGTGGTAGGAGTGTATGTAGGATTTTACATGTATTGATTCGTTATCTTTTGTTCGTATGTCATGTTTAACACAGTGGGTAAACGTAAGGTCACTGTTTTCATGGTAAAATAAATTTTTGGATTTGTGGCATAAGGAAAATAATCCGGATTTTTCCTTGGCATTGAGATGCTCTACTCTTAATTGTTTTAAAATGTTAGGTTGGTTTTGTTTTATTGTTTCGCTCAGTTCGTAATGGTTTTGTAAAGGAGTGACTTTAATTCGTTCGTTGAAGTAAACTTCGACGTTGTCAGGTGTGTTTGTAGTAATAGGAATGGTGCAAATTCCAGAATGAGAAGTAGCTATAGCTTCTTCTACCGTTACAGTGTTGTCGGATAGTTGGGGAATCAGAACGGTTCCATTTTCTACGTTAATAGAAATTTTGATACTATTTACGCATATTTGTTTGAAGGGCTTAAAATTTTGAGGATTAAGTTCGAAATAGAAAGGGATCTCTGTCTTGTAACGTTATAGTCTGTGTCTCGTAATTGATGCGTGCTTTCAATTTCTGGAAGTGAACTGAACGGATCAAAGCGTCAAAACAGTCATGCCATTGCATGACATGAAAATCGAAGGGGAATTTATTGCCATATTCTTGTACTATAGGGAACTGAATGTTATCAATACCTCTGGAAATTTTGCCAACGGATTTCATGGCGAAGGGTTTTTGATAGAGATATTCGCTGAAAAATTCGTAAACCGGACCTAGATTCATGATGCTATCAGATTCACCACTGTCAATGAGTATTTGAAGGCCTAAAGAGGGGAGACAGAAGATGGGTAGTTTGGGTTGCATGGCAATATTGTTCAAGTCAAGTTTTATAGTGTTTCCGAGGCTGTATCGTAAAAATCGTGGTTTCCACTATACGGTTCCTCTGGTTCATCGAGTTCCTCATTATAGAAGTCCTCATCAGGTTGATAATCATTATCATCCTGGTCTAAATAGTCAGGCTCTTGTTCCTGCTCTTGAAAAGTTTGGTTGTTATTTACTTGAGGAATGGGGTGATTTGTACAAGGGCGATTGTTTGTTAGGTTAGTAGAAATTGACATAGCGGTTGCTTGATTTATTCTTCTTCCGAAGACTTGTAAATTGGTGGGGTAATTTCTTTGTTGCGGAATAGGTCTTACGTTCGAGAAACGTCGGCTTGGAAAGGGTTGTTGAAATGTTGGTTGTAGGTTCCGATTTTATTGGGGTATTCTCTGGAAATTGGGCTGATGGTTATAATTTTGTTGAGGTATTTTCCGGAATTTGGGGTAGAAGTCGTTTATTTTTCTATTAGTTATGTGTGGTTTTTGTTGCTGAGGATGTATGTCGTTTTGACGGAAGTCATATTCTTCCTTGTCTTTTACGACTTTTAGGAAATTTACTTGCATCTGCTGGTTATCAATGTGATGGCATTCGAGCAACGCTGTTTCTAAATTAAGGATGTTTAATAAACGCAAGTGGCTGTGATATGGTTCGGCTATTCATATTTTAAAGGAAGTAACAGCTGCCGTTTCCTACTGTTGTTTTTTGTAGGCTTTTATAACGTCGTCTAGGGCTTGTAGGGAAATGTGTTCCTTTAACATTTTTAATTTGTCTTGTATAACATTGTAAAAGTCAGTAGCAGTCTGACTTTTACGCATGTAGCTAGTTCCTAAATATCTCATTAAACGGTCTTCTGATCTAGGGTCTGTGTATTGGGCCTTAAGAGCATTTTCAATATTTTGCCAAGGAATGTCGTCTAGTTTCATAAGTATATCTCTGGCTTCGTCTGTGGTTTTGGCCTTGATGAACTCAATAATCATTCTGTGACAATGCACGTCGTCGGGTGTAATAAAATAATTTTGCTGATTATTTCGTGTATTTTCGAAAAATTAAATTTGAAAATACAATAAAAATGCTTTTCTTTATAACATTTACTATGAAAAAGTACCTTGTAATAATATCAATAATTATTAGTTTCATATTTACGAAAAATAAGACTTGTATTTAGTGAATTCAAAGAAAATTTGTTAATGTTATTAAATAAATATTAATTATAATAAGTACCACAAAAGAAAATAGCCTTGCGATACTATTAATAATTAATTCCATGGCATTTACGAAAAAAGGATTTGTATGATGTCGTAAATAAGTATTGCCAAGGAAAACTTTGTGAATACTATTAAAACTAATTTGTATTTACGAAAAATGAGATTTGCAAATACATAAAAGACACAATTGCATCGGAAATGAAAGAAATGGATCAACTTACAGAAAAGAAACTTCTTTGTTGGTCATCTGTGGTTTTTCTTCCAACGCCCTTGCTCTTGCTTCTTGTTGGTTCTTCCAGCACAAACATTCAAAAACGACCGACATGTTACTTTTAAATGGCCAAAAAGTCGTTACTGGATACGGTTCGCAGCGCCAGTTAAATAAGGCCCTTTTGGCTTCATGATAAAAAAATACATTTATTTAAAACCAAAAGGTACAATTAAATAACGAAGCGATTAATTACAAGTTACAACTAACGAACTATGAATGTTGTTAATTGTGGACAAGTAAAGAATGGTCCTAAGTCTAACATAACTGATACTTATAAACTAAGATTGATTATTATGCGGTTTCCAGTTGAATTCTGTGACCGCCTGAGGTCGATGTCATGCTGAGTGGACGATATCGGAATGGATATCGGAGCATTTAATTTATGGTTATATATATATATATATATATATATATATATATATATATATATATATATATATATATATATATATATATATATATATATATATATATATATATATATATATATATATATATATATATATATATATATATATACCCACTGAGCAAGGTAATATTGCATTAACATTGCAGAATGTTTGCCAAAGCAAGTGTAAGTTTGATAGATAACTTGCAGAAAGCTTCCTGCAAGTTTGTTGCAAATGGCAAATCTTCCCCCCAGTGACTTTACATATGTAAGTGTTTCTTTTGTAACTTTACTGCAAGTTTACTGTAGTGAGCTGTTACAAACTTTCTTTATACTTACACATGTTACCTTACAGCAAGCTTCAATTTTAAAAGGGCCTAGCAAAGTTGTAAAATTTAAACTTACATTTGCAACTTATCTGCAATTGTATATATTATATATATATACAGTGCAAGTTTGTAACTTGGGATAATTCCAATTAATCTACTTCAGCTTTTTTTCAAAAATGCTCGGAGTCAGATAATATTCTGTTACTATCTTTTCAAAAATGTATTATACAATTTGTGTCAAATGTCATTGATAATTTTTGTAAATGACAACCTTAGCTTTTTGTTGACTATTTTTAAAGTACACACCAAGCAATACAAAACCACCAACTTTCAAATTTTTATTATAAATCTTGAGTTGAAAGCACGAAAAAAAAATTGTATAGTTATCAATGAATAAAAATTTTTAATCTGCTGGTTTTCTAAACTTCACATGTAAGAACTTTAAAAATAGTCAACAAAAACGTAGTGTTGATTTAAATAAATTATCGAAGTCATTTTTCAAATATGGTACATACTGTATAACTTTTTTAAAAGACTGCAACTTGAAATACTAACCAATGTGTCCAAGCATTTTTGAAAAAAAGAAACTGTATTTGATTAACTGAATTTATTTCAAGTTACAAACTAATACTGAATATAGGTATAGGTGTATTTATACATAATATATATTTCTTATAAAACTGTAAAAAAGACTAAATACAATGTTAATTAGAATAAAATCTTTATTACATAAAAAAAAATTAAAGACTTACAACATATTATTCATTTCTGCTGATAGATATATAGATTTTATTGACCATCAAATGTACATGGTAAGTCACTGTCTTCATAAGTACCGACTATAGTTACTAGATAGAGATAGTTAAGACATATAGCGAGTGTCCATGTTTAGGCTAAAATGCAGTTCTAGACAAAACTCAGCAACAAAATAGATAACTTGAACTCGTTATATCGTTATTAATTGACCGATTTCAAAAATTCTTTTTTCTAAATGAATACCAATTAATTGTTTTTGATATTGTTTTACTAAATAACTCTTATCGTCTAGGAAAATGTGTGAAACACCAATAACAAAAACGAAGTAGCATTACTTATTTTGAGAGGCGAGAATTTTTTTAGCTTCTAAAATATGTGGTAACATATGTGACATAAAATAAAGTCAGCATATCAAATACCATTGTAAAAAAAGAAATATCTAAAATGGTGCGTTCATTTCGATTTTAGAGAAAGTTTAATTAAGCAAACGTAAGAATATGCAATGGATAAATCAAGCGCATGGATATGAATAAAACTTCAATGCGAAAATAGCTTAAATATGGTGACACTCTCAGAAAGTGTTCACGCATATGTCTTAACTATTCCTATCAAGTAAGTATAGTACTGTGTAGATTCAGAAACATTGAATTAAAGTAAAACAAAATTATGACTACCATGAATTATGAATATATAAAAAAAGTCTGTAGCTAGCGTAACTTGCCTTCCAAAGCTTCTGCCTAACGCACTCACACACACAGACACTATACACATTAGTTTAGAACACCAATAAATTCCTTCACCTTGGTTTTTGTTTTATAACATCCACTAGTGCCTACTGCAATCTTGTTAGTGGGAGCATCTTAATAACATTAGGTAAACAACTGAGGAATTTGATTCCCAAGTAATCAAACATCTGTTTTGTTTTTGAGCAACTGTATTTTTAATTCATGCCTGCACCTGGTATTGATGTTGCGAGCTTTATCATTCACTGTTTTTATTGCTCTTTTTTGCATGATAAACACATGTTCCGTTGCTCACGAGTTAACCCATATGGATGTTCCATACGATAGGATACTGTAATGTTCCTTATGATGTCGATTGCTCTGTATAAGCCTCATTCTTCCATAGGTCAATCATATTTAACGTTTTAAAATGAATTGGTCTGACCAGGTAAGACATCTCCAGGCTGCTTCTAAGAACATAAGAAAATTCGTATTTAGCAATTAGGTTTTCTTTTTCGTTAAGTATATTTTATAAAAAGAAACAAAAATATAAATGCAGCCATTTTAGAATAATTCACCGGCGATCCTTAAGTAGACGGCTCCCAAGGATCGCCGCTGTTTTAGTGATTCTTACCTGACATGTTTGCCGATATACTTCATGTTTCATTATCTACACTCCAGACAACGAATTAATTGCCCAAAATTCAAATAATTCAGGCTACAATAAGGTTGTTCAATCT
Source organism: Tillus elongatus (assembly GCA_964006375.1). Classification (NCBI taxonomy): domain Eukaryota; kingdom Metazoa; phylum Arthropoda; class Insecta; order Coleoptera; family Cleridae; genus Tillus; species Tillus elongatus. The sequence goes on along the minus strand of OZ023269.1, from coordinate 59,408,738 downwards.
TTAAAACTTCCAGAAAAATAAATAGACAATAGACATATATCAAATATTAGCTTATGATATCATAAATATAATATAAACAACAATCCGCCATTAATCATTAATACCGGGCGCGGGCGCATTGTCAGAGTCAGAGTTAGTTCGCTGTTGGCGTTAGTGTTGTATGTTGCTATTGGACGACGATGACATACGATCGAGCATAAACGAATAGGAAAATGGAGGGAATTCAAATAAATGTTTACTAATTAAAACAAACTTTCAGAAACATTACAATTGTAACTTTACGTGAGCTTACAAATGGAGAAAAACAACAAGCCGGCAAAGGAGATATTACATTTGAAAGTTATGTTAAAGTTTCATTTGTAAGTTTGCATTGGTTTTTTGGCTGCAAACATCTAGAAATGTTGCAAACTTAACTTGCTTAATGGTAAATTATCTAACGTTGCGGTAAGCATTTGTAAGTTACCATGCTTAGTGGGTATATATATATATATATATATATATATATATATATATATATATATATATATATATATATATATATATATATATATAAACATATAAAAGTCTGGACGAAGCAAGTGCGTTATGGTAGTGAATTTTTATTAAAATATTTTTAATAACAAATATGTCTTTTTTTTTAAAGAAAACAGGCATGAAATTTGTTTACCAGTATAACCTATATAGTAGAAACAATGTACCATATTTCATTAAAATGACTTTATTGTTTGAAAATGTACAAAAAATTTTCGAAAATAAACTTTAAATGTTTCCGGAAAAATTGGTTCATGGCAAACGTTAGGTTAACAGCAAATTGAGCTATTGAAATTTGAAACTTTAATGAAAATTCGCTACCATAACGCACTTGCTGCGTCCAATAAAAAATTGAACGGTAGCGGAAAAGAACAAGCACTTGTGAAGCCACGGAAAAGTCTACGGCTATATTAAGTATGGAACGGTTTCACTAAGTTAGGGCAATAACAAGCAACTAGATGTGCTATTCAAATTGAATTAGGTCTTCAAAGTTTTCATCTCATCCTAGTTGAATCTGTCATACAGAAAGTCGCTAACAAATTCATCGGAATTACACAATCTAATCAGATAACGGTAAAATGAAATAAAAGATTTTAAAAAAAGTGCTCACTAACTGGGATTAGAACGCGAGCTGTATGGGTGCATTATTAAATCTGCACTGTTTTCTCTACTGCTCGGCTATTGTCGACATGACAGATGTATATACTAACAGGTACATAGTATACCCTAGTATATTAATTTTCTAACGTATTGATTTACACCGTACAATTTTTACTTAAAATTGATTTTTTCTCATATTTTAACGAAATGAAGGAAAACGACGGCTGAGACAGATCTAGGAGCTTGTTCATCATTACGAGCCGTATTTTTAACTCACAAAGCGCTAATGCGCACTAATGTACGACTACCTATCAATTTTGACGTTTCAATTTTTTTTAATCACAGGCTTGTAATTTCTTTGTCTTTTAACCTAAAGATCTGAATTTTGGTAGAAAGGATACTCTTTATTACAGAGACCAAATTTTGTTACCATAGCTTTTTAGTTTTCGGAGATGTAAAATTGTTTCTAAAGAAAACAAAATTTTCCCGGAAAACCTTGTCCGACTTTCCTGGTTAACGAACTTATCTAAGCCATTTACAAAAGGAAGGTACTCACCAAATTTGATCAAAATCAGCTCGTTATTTTTTGAGTTATCGGTTATTCTTAGGTCCATTTTGAGAAAAAAACTTCATATGATATGTCCTAAAAGTCTTAAGTTTTGAACTACATGGTGTTAAAGTTTAAAGATTCTTTTATGTTTAGTAGTTTTTTTTATTATTGTTAATTTTAATGACTTAAATGCGTCACAACTACACTCGATAGACGACTGTCAAAACTGTTTATGTTTACAAAAAAATATATGCTTCTTACCTACTAGGTAGTTTTTAACCTTGACAGTACTCAATTTGATAACAACGTGCAAATGAATGAATTGTATTTTTTATGAGAAAACCGTACGTCAAACGAAAAAATATCAAGAGACCAGATTTACTCAGAAAAGGATAAGGATTTCAGAAATAATTTAAACTGTTAGTGTAAAGTGGATTCTATTATTGAAACTTCAAATATTCTGAGGGAAGCGTTACATAAAGAATGGTTGAAGGCAAATACCTCAATTTTTTTTGGATGTGAATTTCATTAAATTATTATTATATATTTTATATATTATTATTATATATTTTATAGTTTTGTGAGAAGAAAAGATGTTTTTGGTTCACTTTGATGGGATGTACGGTTCGCGAGAAAAATTAGTTAGATAATTATGTTATATACTATAAATCGATGGTAACTTTTATGTGTGACTTTTTAAATTAATTTAAAAATATCTGATTTCATTAAAGTTCATCGTCTGGTGTATTAGAATTGCCGATGTTCCCAATTTTGTAAAAATTAAACTTAAAATTGAGTTACATATCAAAGGAAACTTTCATCATGTCAAGTTTTATACCTTGTGGAGTGCTGTAGGTAGCCCCTGTAGAGCTCTTTTAGACCAGTATTCTGTAATGTGTGCGCCTAAATGGACTTCCTCACACTGCACTGGATCGGGCGACACATTCAGTATTGCAATACCAAATTTCTCCATCCCTCCTCTTCAGCCGCCGGATACAAAAATCTGTATCTTGCACAGACATTTCTAAATTTCTATTCTATTTTCTATATTTACCTCTTCAAACACACTTACTTTTTGGAATGGCAGGCGACCCTCTAATATTTATTATGTTCATTTAGTATAGTGGGTTGGTGAATTAGAAGATCGAAATTATTAATATGGATAGCGTAATTTTTTATACCGACAACTTTATAGCATAGCTATATAATTAGGAGTAATTAATAAAATCTGACCATGACCGATGCTGGGCGCTCGCTGTGAGCTACTGTATATTGAAAATTTGGACCGTAATTCAGTATCCCCGATACACGTATCTCTCATACGGTATCCTCGTCTGAAAGAGCTCTTGTGAAACTATTTTCCGGAACTTGTTTGTACGAGTTTTCTTTTTTACTTTTGATCATATAACACTTAGTTAAAAATCAATATCACTAATTACAGTTGTATTCTATCTCCTGCTAATTAAAAATATGAGAGTTTTGTGTTGTATAAAATGTAACTCAATTTTAAGCTTAATTTACACTTATAGTACACCAGGTGGAGGATCTTTATGAAATATAATTTTAAATGAAATTAAAAAAAATGTACAAACAAAAGTTACCATCGGTTTTCTGATATTTTATGGCATATGGCAAAATTTTCAAAATGGGTTTTCTCGAAAATCGGGCACCCTATCGAAGTGAAAGAGCATATTCTCTTCTTAGGAAACCGTAAAACTTTATAATTCATTATTAAAACATGTTTTAAGTGATATATGTTACTAGGCTCATTTAAATAAAAGCATATGAAGAGAGCAGAAAGTGGGCCTATGTGACAAATATTTCCTACAAACAGTACCTGGAGGACAATTAATCAATGCCACTTTTTTAAGCTTTTTTAGTTTTTTTTAATAAACTAGTCAGTTTAACTTTTGCTTAACAGGAAACTACAAGTTCAATAGTAATATAGTTCTTAGAGTCTTTTCGGAAAAATTCAGGCAAAATACAAGAAAATATTGTTTCCAAAGGAAAATGAATGTGTTTTACTCAGATCTCAACTCTGATACCACACACATGTCCCAACAAATATTTAAAAGTTATCAATTTGAAGTGATGCATGTCAATTAGTATTGTTAATAAAACTAACGAAAAAAAATATTACTCTCAATACAAAGTTCAATACAGTTATAAAAATATTACGTAGTCAAATAATTTTGGTTTCGGAAGATATAAATACATATTTTGCAAAAGTTGCTCTGCGAATATTTTTTGTCTGGGCATGTTATTAATTCTTTAAGTATTTACTCACATGGGTCTATATGGCTCTAAAAAATGAGCTTTTTTATATAAAAAACCCACATCATGCACACACGCGCGCGCACGCACACACACACACACACACACACACACCTACACACACATACGCATGCATACACGCATGTGTGCATAGACGTATTTACATGCATTCCCATAAATATGTTTAAAGAATACTGACATATTTATTTGCATTAATATAGTTTATATATAGCCAATTTTCGGCGTGTGTTTGTGACTGATTAAAAAAATAACAAAAAATAATAATAACGGGCTACATTAATCTGATGAATATTTCCAAAATGACAAATACCGATCACCTGGCGCTTTTACTTCCTAGAAAATCGTCACTTATTCCACGTAGTTTTTTTTTATTTCAACAACACACCACAAGGGCTTACAGCCTAAACACTATCGTACGATGGGTGTCGACAAGGAGGGAAGAGGCAACTTGTTAATTCTGGACTTGAAGGTTTGGAGGTTCGGAGGAGAAGGAAAAACCTGTGCCGGCAAGGAATTTCACAACTTGGAAGTCCTCGGGACAAAAGAGCGTGCATAACAAGATGTTCTATGTCTGGTGACCTGGACAGTAAAAAGGTGCATTCGCTCTGTTCCCCTGGTAGATCCGTTGGGGGCAGCAGGTGGACGAACTATGGAAGAAAGCTCCTCTGAGTAGTGCCCGTGCAGATATCTATAAAAGAGAGAGAGAGAGGTCACCAACGGCACGTCAGTGGGCAAGGGATGGCAGCCTTTGGGTGAGGGTAGGGTCACCGATGAGACGTATGGAGTCCAGGATAGCGAGTGAAGAAACGGCAGCGGCACCACATATGTGCGAGCAGTATTCGAGGTTTGGCCTTATTTGTGAAGTATATAAGGTATAGAGATTAGCTGGTGAAAAGTATTTGCAAGCCAGCCCAGAAGAGGAACCCTAATTTCTTAGCAGCCGCTTCTGCAATTGATGTGACATCTTGGTGCCAATTGAGATTTCGATCCACAGAAATTCCAACAAGTGAAAAGGACTCATTACTTTGAATGACTTGGTTGTTCATTGTGATAGGTCTAGGGCTGGTGTATCTCTTATGAGATAGAAAGCAAGACTGAGATTTGGTGGGGTTGAATTGTACAAGATTTCTACTTCCACAGTCTAATATTTTTTGGAAATCCACGGAGACAGAACCCTCCATGAGTCTGCGATCCTCATCTAATTGGGCTAAAGAGACAGGCTTAGAATATTGTATATTTGAGTGGAGGGTGCTGTCGTCCGCGTAACTGTGAACTGGGTTGTATGTGCTAGAAAGGAGGTCATTGATGTGGAGAAGAAACAAAGTAGGGGCTAAAGCTGAACCTTGAGGAACTCCTGCATTAATTCGATACAGTTTAGAGGAATAGCCATCCACGACAACAGAAATGCTCCGGTTGGAGAGGAAATTTGCTGTCCAGGTACAGAGTTTTGGTGGTAGGCCATAGGCCGGAAGTTCATTAAGCAGCGCTGCGTGCCAGACCTGGTCGAATGCTTTGGATATGTCTTGAGCGACATTCTGGGATTCACCGTGTAGTTCCATAGACTTGTTCCAAGAATGGGTGACAAAGGAAATGAGGTCGGCAGTTGATCTGAGCGGACGGAACCCATACTGCTTGTCGTGTTTTTCAAGAAATTTTAGTAATTCGGTGTTTATATACTTTTCCATCACTTTAGAGACGACTGAAAGGAGAAAAATAAGCCTGTAGTTGCTAGGAAGCGCTTTGGATCCTTTCTTGAGGACGGCTTGTACTCGACCAGTTTTCCAGTTACTAGGGAATATACCTATAGTGTAAGATGTCTGAAACAGACGAGTCAGGACAGGAACAAGTTCTGGCGCGTATTTTTTGAGAACAATTGCTGGGGTCTCGTCAAGGCCACAGACTTTCCTGGTATTAAGAGAAGAGAGCATCTTTCGTACCTTTTTAGTTTTGAAAATGATATCCGTCATTTTATGCGCGACATTGGGGACTGTTGGTGGTTAAACATTTGGAGGTGGATTGAGAGTAGAATTACCGGCGAACAACGAGGCAAAAAGTTCAGCCTTGCCCAGGGCGGTAGAAACAATTTCATCCCCTGAAACAAAACGTGGGAACGTGCTCTTGCAGAAATTATTCCCAATAGATTTAGCAAGAGTCCAGAAGGGTTTCCTGCCGTTGGAGCTTGAGAGGACTTTGTTTTTGATGTGGTTATTAAACGAGTTTTTTTGCCTCAGAAAGAATGCGGACATAGCGGTTTCTTGGATCGTTAAATGCTTGACGGTTTTCTTGAGTGGGATTGTGTACAAGCGTTTTGTGAGCTTTGACCTTTTCAAGTCTGGCCTTATCACAGGATTTAGAGAACCAGAGCTTTTGAGTGGCTGAAGAGGTTTTCTATGTACGTGGAATAAATAATTCCATGCCAGCTTGGACAGTTTCGGTAACGTTTCGTGAGATATCAGAGGGGTCAGGTTGAGAGAAGCAGACAGACGCCCATGGAAATGAGGAAAAGTAGTCCCGCATTTCGTCCCAGTTTGCAGAGTTGTAGTGCCAAACGATACGTGGGTGTGATGACTGTGTGACCTCGGGTTACATTGCGCAGAAAGCAGTGACCATACCGTGGTCTGAGCGACAAAGGGGGGCGGTGACTGATATCTTATAGCATTCAGGTTTTGTAGTAAGAAGGAGATCCAAGGGATTTGGGATGTGTGTTGGGATGCGAGGAAAGTAAGTATGTTACTGAACCATATTGGCTAAAGAATTGCTGACTGCAACGGCCTCATCTGCTCTCCCTTGTGGATCGGTTTTTGAAGACCCTAGCCGTTCGTTATTATGGACATTGAAGTCACCAAGAATAGTGACCTCGGAGGAAGAATATTCAGCGGTTTTCTCATAAAGGTAGTCGAATAGCTGGACACAGTTGCTGTCAGAAGGTGATCGGTAAATGCAACAGATGAATTTAGTTGCAGCCCTGAGAGAGAGAGAGTTTCATTCAAAGTATGCCTTTTCTTCCAGCTTCTAAATTGGGGAATCTGGTGCAGGGTAGTTTGCTACGGACGTATGCGCACACGCATCCATGCAATCTAAGGAAGTAAGGAGCTCATACCCCGGGAAATTAAGGTGATTAGTGGTTGTTTTGGCACTGATTTGGGTTTCGGTGAGGAAGAGGAGTTGGGGCCTATTAGCCTGGAGGAAATGGTGGACGAAGTTCAGGTTAGAATTTAGGCCACATATATTCGAGAAGGATATGTTAAATCTTAATGCCGGCGCCCCTTTTACACCCCTCTCCCGGAGGTCCGAATGGAGGGGTATTTTATCTCCGGAATCTTTTGTAGATGGAGGAGCCATCATCATTTTTGTTTATAAGGGAAACCGACTCATACACCAGAACCGGAAACGTCCGTTGGGACTTCACTGGCCGCTTGATGTAAGGGGTGGTACCTCCTCGGGCGTGTAAAAACCTTTACTATAGTTTCATTCAAATACTATACTATGATATAAGATATATACACATTTCATTAGCTGCTTATTTTAGCAAAATACTATTCTAGAAATTGTATATTCGGGATAAAAATTCCTACGAATTTATTTCTTTTTTTATTTAACTCGCCTTTGCTGTCAATTTCACTGCCTGTAGACCTCTCTAAGTCTATTGAAATTGTTTTTGGAACACCAAACGAGACGAAATATATTTATTTGCTGTATTACTTGGAAAACAGAACTGATGCCAAAAAAGTTATCTCTTATCCCCGGTTGTTTTGTCAAACAATCATCAGCTAATAAATTAATAAAATTAATGATGATTATTAGATTTGTTACACCAATAAATATGTTCTTGGTTAATTAACAATTTTTCAGGGAATTTAAAAATAGCACAATTGTTTTTGTGCAACATAAGTAATAATCAGTTATGAATTGTAACTACCAATTACCTGATTATTGTTTATCAAAGCTGTCTGACATTAGTAGCCTCAGTGCCATAACATAGAGCAAGAGCTGTTTGTGCAAAAGCCTTGGATTCGAATTCCGGGCACGCTGAGGCGAGGAACAAATTTATTTTCTTAAAAACATTACAGTATAAACCATAGTTTTACATCTCTCGAAGCCGCCATAGTGTTTGAGCAAGCTGAATGTGCGCATGCTTCGTTCTTCGGAGGGAACGTAAAGCCTTCAGACCCGTGTCCACACCATGTTGGCACGTTAAAGATCCTTATCCTCGTTACAAAAAGAAAGAAGTTTGGCAAAATGTACAGGTTGGTGGGGTGAAACTCTTCCCTATTGTTGGTGATTGGCCATAGTCGCGGAAAGAGACCGACGGAAAATAAATAAAACACACAACTGTGAAGTAGTCTATTAGGAAGCCTATAGTAGTAAATTGCATGAAATTATAGTTCTTGAAATTTTCTAGCAAATTACTGTGTCCACATTTGCACAAACTTATTAGGAAAAAATACACATAGAAATATATTTAACACATAAAGAATATCTTAGAAAATAACTTAAATGATACGTAATGGAAGTTTATTTTTGACAGGGTGCGCTCATTTTATCGCCAGGACCGTATTATCTTTTTTAAAGCAATGTTATTATTGATTTGTATACAGCAAAATATTACGTAATTGAAACAACGATAATTAAATATAGTCTAAAATATAGTGTTAGTAGAAGGAATATAACTACGATAGATTAGATCCTCGTGAATAGCATCTCACATTTAGACATTTTAGTATATTAAATTATTTAGTCAAAATTTATAACAAGTTTGCGTCTATCAAGTACGGCATTGTGGCGTATTTTCATAAAATTCATTCAATCTTAAAATTCAAGTTAAAAAAAGTGTATATATATATATATATATATATATATATATATATATATATATATATATATATATATATATATATATATATATATATATATATATATATATATATATATATATAGTAAAATTGAAAAGATACGTGCAGTATAAAACGACAAAGATCACATATTGTCATGTTTTTTGTCAAACAAAACATTTGAAATTATATATGCTAACCTACATAGGCTTAGCCGTTTATAAATATATAAATTAATAGACCAGTAAATGAAGATATAAATAAATATAATAAAATTGAAAAGATACGTGAGGTATAAAATTACAAAGATCACATATTGTCATGTCTTTATATCAAACAACACATTTAAAATTATATAGTTGGTTAGTAATTATCAAATGAAAGGATTTTTTAACTACTGTAACCTGTAACTAAGTAGAGGAAACTTGGTAAATAGTTAATGATTATCAAGTTTAGTAAGTAGGTTTTTTTATAATACATTTTCAAGGAAAAAAGAGGGGAGCCCTTCATTTTTTTTTTCTTGCGCACCCCCAATGCATTAAGGCACGAGCTGCTAATGACTGCTGCCCTAAAAGCTACTGGGGTGGAGCTAGAACTGCTAACAGACATGGAGATGCATCACTTTTTCAAAAAAGGTATACGGGGTGGTTTCAGCCAATGTAGTGTCAGACGGGCAGTAGCTAACAACGAACATACACTGAACTATGACGAGACAAAGCCGAAAACATGGATTGTATACAGAGATGCCACTAACTTGTACGGCAAAAGTCAGAGCGAGCTAATGCCCATCGGCAGCTTCCGTTGGCTCTCCGAACAAGAAATTCTAAGTTTAAAAATTCAAAATTTAGGGGACACCGATGAGTTTTGCTACGCTTTGGAAGTTGATTTGAAGTATGCGGAACATCTACACGACTTACATACTGAATTGCCCTTTTGTCCAGAATCATTCGTCCCCCCTAACGCGAAATTACCGAAACTTATTCCAAATTTAAACGATAAATCTAAATATATATTTCATTATACGAATTTAAAACAATGTTTAGATCACGGACTGACTTTGAAGAAGATACATCGCGTTATAACATTTAGGCAATCTCCATGGTTAAAAATTTATATCGATAAAAACACCAATTTACGAAACCAATCTAAAAACGAATTTGAGCGCGATTTCTTTAAATTAATGAACCACGCGGTATTCGGTAAAACCATGGAGAACTTAGATAAGAGGGTAGACCTGAAACTGGGACAACGTAGGGCGAAAACCGGGAGCTGCGGCATACATTAACAAACCAAACTTTAAAAATCATTCTTTTTTCACGGACGACTTTGTCGCCATACAAATGAACAGAAATCACGTGACGTATGACAGATCGATATATGTTAGTTTTTCGATGTTAGATGTATCAAAAACCATCATATATGACTCTATGGCGGATACTTAAAGACTAAATATGGCGATAAAGTGACTTTACTGTACACTGACACCGACTCTTTAATTATTTTAGTAGAGACAGACAACTTTTACAACGACATGAAGGACGACATTGACAAATACGATACATCGAACTACTCGGCTGATTTCCTTGTTAAGATATTATTGAATATTTAGCTTAAAGATGTTTTATAATGTCTTAGGTGATTGCGTTTGTAGAAATTTGCAATTTAAAACAATTTTAAAACTGTTTATATTTAAGCGACTTTTCATAAATTTGCTAATAAAGATGACTTTCAATTTTTAGCTTTGTGTTGAGTAGGTTGTTTAAATAAAAAAATACAATGTTTGTTTTATTTTAATATAAAGTATCTTTACTAGTTATCCAAGAATTATGATATTTATCAAAACCAAGTCATTTCACATATGACTTGACACCTTTCTTTCTTAACACTTTTTCAACTAAATAATAATCAGGGGATGCAGTGTTTTGAAGCTCCTCTTCATAAAATCCTCCACTGATTGGCCTGCCTTGCATGTCTTCTATTAAATAGGTGGTTAAATTAGTGTAGTGCATCTTTATGATCTTAAACAGCTCTGTTGACCAGCGTGGTGTATCATCTTTCTCAAACAATGTTTTAGCTTTACTTAGGCGCACATCACCCACTTTAAATTTATTTTTGTTAAACACTTTGAGATTTGAGTAAACTTGTTTAAGAATAACTTCTTCATTTTTCTTGTTAACATCTTGACGTTTTACACCAGTTGTTCGATGAACAGTAGCGTTGTAAGCAGCAGTGACGTCAGGTAGTGTATAAGCCACTTGTAGGAACTAATCAAGTTGAAATTTTTATACATCTTCTCTTTCAAGGTGTAACGAGGCCTGACTTGCGGGGTGAATTATACAGCGAAACAGATCAATGGATTTACAGCAACAGTCCCGGGCGCCAGATTTATTTAAAGACCAGATACCTTATTTACAGCATTTATTAAGAAACTATATATATATATATATATATATATATATATATATATATATATATATATATATATATATATATATATATATATATATATATATATATATATATATATATATATATATATATATATATATAACACACACAAAGATTCGTTAAGATTCACAACCCTGGTAGTGCCTACTGTACTACCCTATCTATTACAATATACCTTAGAGGACGGACGGGACGAGCTTGGACAATTACTTGCGCGGAGGAGGATCCGACGTCGGTTTGACCCTCCGTACCTTGGGACGAGATGTCCGACCATGAATACCCCGAGCACCGTGGTTTACGACTCGGAGATGCAGGTAACAGATGGATTGTCACGGCGGGCGTTACATAATCACCCAAATAGCGTATCCTCGGGCGAAGCCGATGTCGTGTCAGTCGAGATACTTCGACACCTGTGGGCGTCGAGAACGAAGAGGAAATCGGTGGGATGGGGTCGTGACAGGATACTGCCGCGAACTGATTTGATCTAAGCTTACTTGTGTCACTACAGCGTCTAAACCAGGATCAAATCAGGACGGACGGGCGTAACCCACTTGAAAAGTCTGTGTCACTACAGCATCACTTTTCGAATGGCTTACAACACGCTAACACTGCTAGGATACGGGGAGAGAGGGGGCTTTGTCTCGGACGCACGATCTCGACGTCGCCGAAGGGATACGATATTACGATAAAATGTATGAAAATTCACTATCTCTAAAGTATGAAAATTCGCTATCTTTACAGTATGAAAATTCACTATCACTAAATAGTATAAAATCGACAAAGGCCTTACCTATTCGGGCAAACTAACGGGCCAATTCTTACGGTGTATAGTACTACACGGACGGTACCTAACTACCAAAACTAATTACGACTAAACGGTGGAATTCTCTATACCTCTAACGCAACACTTGTTCTATAAAACCTTCGACCTTACTCTACCAGACGCAAACTCTTTCTGCCTTCAGTCGTTATTGTATCTCCAGCCACCGGCTGAAAATCTAATCGCTGGAGATACCTTATCCTTATCTTGTGCAGATATGTTTTTATTCTGAAGCAATAATTCGAAAATGCGTGTTTGTTAAAAATATTACTGATAAATAAATAAAATAATTTAACTGCGGAGAATATTTTTATCGGCATGATTTGTATTAAATTTATTTCCGAACAGTCGCTTTTGGTATCTACGACTGCCCCGAAAATATATGCTTCATTACAAAGGTACGTATGACACCATTGCAGCCTTCTTCACACTATAAGTGCTGTAGTGAGTAATGTTGTATTTTTTCATTAAGGCGTTAAATTTAGAGTTATAGAATTCTAACCCAAGATCAGATTGGATGTTAGAGGGCGCTGTACTATTAGTTAAAATATCAGCTATAGCTTTAGTCACCTCTTCAGCAGTTTTATATTTAAGAGGGCGAGTCCACACATACTTTGAAAAACAATTGATAGCCACTAAAATATACTTGTAACCAGAGTTTTCTTTGTAGTAGTCTGTAAATTCAGCTAAATCAATCTGCCACAAATCATTTAAACTTTTGATTATTGTACGTCTACGTTTAAAATTGTTTCTTGCAGGTTTATATAACTCATCAATAATTTGCTTTTTAGTATCAGATGGTTCAAATGTTTTACGTTTCATGGTGTTGAATGTAAACGTTTCCACTTAGCTTCTACAGCTAAGATCTTAGTGTCCAGCTGATTCAGTTTCTTACTTATATGTTTATTCTTTGGTATATCAATATCATGCAGCACTTGAGAAGTTATATCGTTGGTTAAATTTTTCAATTTGTTTTCAAACTCGCTTTTAAGAGCAGCTAGCTCTGTTTTATGCACAGCTTCAAGAGTTATGGTGATTAGACTTTGTGTTACCTCATCTTTTCTCTTCTTATAATCATCTGCCCATACATCGACGAATTTTCTATTCACACCATCAGCAGGTTCGTTAGGATCGCCAACGTTACATAATTTATGGTTTTGCACATCAAAATCGCCATTCACAGTTTTCGGACATGACTATGCACAATTTCGTTTGAGAAGTTGGGAGCCTTCGCAGAACGTCCGAACTTATCGATAGACATGTTTACACTGAACTTATTTTATTTGATTCCAACTAAATTCCATTTTTGCTATGCGTTTATCCACCATAACCCAAACTGCAGTCACTGCTTCCTAAACTAGACTTCTGTTTATCCCTTCGATTGCATGTACTCTTTAGTTGCAAACATGTTTTTAAGTTTATTTTCAATCTTGATCACTGCTTGATTTAAATCGTCTTTAGTAGCAAACGTATTTTTCAGGTCAGCTCGAAGTTTGGAAACTGTCAGATCTATATAGTCTTTTTGGAGTTTAGATATCGATGTATCAACCATGGTAGCAAACCTTTTATGGAGGGTAAACGTTGTTTAATGTATGTACTCCTTGGTGCTCTTTTCGAGACTATGTAATGATTAATCAACACTAGTTTTAAGTGGAAATGAGCTGTAGGCTCCATGGTTAAAATCAACATATTTTTTTTAATTTATATTCAAATTCGTGTTTTAAAACTTCCAACTCTGGTCTATGCACAGCATCAAGTAGTATGGCAATTTGAAGTGTCACAGCATCTTTGTTCGTCTTATAGTCATCTCTAGTTTTCTGATAGTCAAATTTAGTTTTCTGATAGTCGTCCACAAATTTTTTATTTACAGCATCTGTAGGTTCAACAGGATCGCCAGCGTTACACAATTTATGGTTTTGTAAATCAAAATCACCACTTGTAGTTTTTGGAAATGTCTCTCTTTAAACAATTCTGTTTAAATGTTTTAAATTCTTTTCAGAACGTCCGAATTCATCGATTGGCATTTTGAAATTGATTAAAAACACACAAATCTGTTTGTTTCTATAACACCTACTTCCTTCAGTTCTTCAATAATCGACTGAATTTCGGTGTGTGCATTATTTGCTTGAAAAGCCACTAAAAGCCGAAGTCTATCAACCAACTCGTTTATAATATCCCGTATACACACTCTTTCTGTTTCTTAGTACGCATCATGTATGACATACCATACCCTGAAGTTATGAAAGAAGAACGTGATTTAGCATCTGCTTATTTTTCTAGAATTGTTTTTATTACTCGTTGATATTTGGTAGAACTGTTTCTTATAATGTCTTCTTGAGGATTGTTCTCTTTTCTGTGAAGACAACTAGCTTTCATAATATCTGCGTAATCGCGTAAAGCTTGCAAATTTTTCATAGCTGCCGTAACAGGTTTTCTCAAAAATATTAATTTCAACAGATGATTAGTACCAATATATCTTTTATCACCAACCACAATTTCAAAGCTTTGTCTATTTGTATCATCTATGGTAGTAACAACAAATTTAATAGGTTTGTTGCCAAGCATCCAAGTGTTGGCGGTTTTATCATAAATAACACCATATGTTGTATCACGCGACTGTTTCTCTGTGAAATATTTAACAGCAGTAGGACATGAACTTAACATTCGTTGGTAAACTGCTTCTGGTGTATTTGCAGCAGCATCTAATTGCCTATAAGCTTTAGTCACCCATAATTCAGGTTCTGGTGCTTCTGCTTCCAACTCGAACACTTCATCATCGCTAAAGAATGGAGTTTTTTGTTTTGGTTGTGGTGGTGGTTTCACATCGACTCCAGGTTTAATCGGTTTTGTTGCTGGTTGCTTAGTAGCCAACACTGATGTAGTTTTAGATATCTCACTCAAAGGTTTTAAGATGGGTTTGTATAAACGCTGTAAAGTTTCATCAGTCTCAGTTTTATCTAGTTTTAAAGCCAAATAGTTCTTTCGAATTATCTTCGTTAGATCAGCTATTTCACGTTATATATTCGGTGGTGTTACTATTTTACGATTTAGATTTTTTCGACATGTTTACTCTATGTCGAACAACTCAATACTAACGTTTTCCAGTTAAATGAGATATATAAAGTGATCAAACCCCTTGCGGTATCTTCCTTGTGTTAAATCAGAAGCTTTAACAACAACCACCATATGATGTTTGTTTTGCCCACCACACCACAAAGGAGTTTGAAGTTTTAAAAACTCATATCGGTAGTTTCATGATCATCATACACATGTTTAAGATTAGTTTCATCTTGTTTAAATAAAACTATGATGTTAGCATTATCACGCACCAATTGTTTCGGAACTTTGCTATATGTCTGGCATAAGTAGAAACTGTCAATATTTTTATGTCTACCCGTATGGGTATAAAAATACGATTTTATTTTATGTTGCTTATTACAGGCTACATCATCAAATATAAAAATTGAATTACTCTTTGCATCTGCTGGATCTAATATCTCTTCGTTTTCGATGTGTGGATAGTATCAAACACCTTTTGTAGCATCCAACGCCTCCTTTAACATACTATATTTAGAGTGATATAAAGACTTCGAGTATGCGTATACGTTTTCAAATTTTAAACCGTTTGGTTCAAACAACAAACTTAACATAACATTTGTTTTACCACATCCACTTGGACCATATATCAAACATTTGCTGCTTGGGTGATGATGTGGTAACAACATCATCTATGTTTGTGACTGGTAAAGCAGCTTTTGTGTGTTTTACAATACGCATCGTTAACTAAACTAACACTTTTGTACGAGTGCTAGAGTCTATATAAATACTCAGCTCTATCATACCTCAATAACAGTATAAATGTCTGTGTGTCAAGGTGAAGGTCTTGTTAATACAGTCATCAAAAAATTACCTGTTGAGCTGCACGTCCCTGGTTATCAGTTTTTGGTCCAGGCACTAAACTTTAAAAACGTTTAGCGAGAGGTGATCAAGGCATCAATCCTCTAGATCGTGCTTGTCGAGATCACGATATCGCATACTCTCAATCAAAACAGTTGAGTGATAGACATCGAGCTGACGAGGTGCTGGAGAACCGAGCTTGGGAAAGAGTCAAGTCAAAGTACGCAAGTTTTGGTAAAAACTTAGCTGCTTGGGGTGTTACAAACACTATGAAAGTTAAAGAACGCTTGGTGTGGGTGTGAAACCAAAGACAACCACCAAACGTAAACGCAGCAGAAAAGTAAAGTGCGGTGGTAAAATACCATTTAAAAACATACTAAATTTAATGAGAGGTGCTATAACTGTGGGTAAGGAGGTTCCATCTGTGAAAAATTTACTGCATGTACCGAGAAAAGTGATTAAAAATGCTGGTGGTCGTAAGAAAGTCAAGACACCCCGAGTTATGCCAGTACCGAAAAGTGGAGGTTTCCTTCAACTACTACCTCTAATTTTTGGTGGTCTATCAGCGCTAGGTGCTCTAGGTGGTGGTGCTGCCGGCATTGCTAAAGCTGTTAACGATGCTAAATCAATCAAACAAAAATTGGAAGAAGCAAAACGTCATAACCAAACGATGGAGGATATTTATGCTGGTCAACGAGGTAGTGGTTTGCATATAAAGAAACAACGAAGCGGTTATGGGTTGTATTTGCATAAACCAAAAAAAAAACACGTGTACAGTTTTTACCTGCAAGACCTCTAACAAATCTAGATCTTGTGAAATTTGCTGGTAAAATGAAAATTCCATATTTTAGAGGTGTATACATGCGAGATACTTTACCACGAATGGACCACGCAAGAATTAATCATTTATCATGAATTTGCAAACAAACAAGGAGCCTGGCAGTCATTGGGTTGCAGTTAGGAAACGCGGTGATACATATGTGTACTTTGACTCATATGGAAACTTGAAGCCACCAATTGAACTGTTGTGTTATCTTAAAAACCCTACTATATTATATAATCATGATGCATACCAAAAGTATAATACTTATAATTGTGGTCACTTATGTTTAAAATTTTTAAATAAAATACTTAAACAGTAGTATCTGTGTTTCAGTCATGGCGCGTACGTTTGCTTTGAAGGGCTTTACGTCCTCTATATCGATGGAAATATTTCCACCGTTAGTTAAAACCACACTTTGAATAGTCGCTCGCGCTTGCAAACTTTCACACATATAACACCATACAAAACATAGAGCGTGGGTGTAATAAGTTTCACTACTTTTCTGCTGTGAGTGGTAGGAAGACTCGACAAGGAATAATTATTCCTGATGGTTCATATGAAATCAGTGATATCGAGAAGTACATTCAGAATGAGTTGTTACGACGCTATATTAAAGATAAACATCTGGATCCTGCAGTAGACCATAACATCGATGTGGTAAAACTGTTTTCGCTAAAAGTCAACAACATTTTAAAATGTGATATAACATGTCAGTATGATATAGACTTTTCTACCGATGCTTCAATAGCACCAATATTGGGGTTTTCTAAACAACGTCTTGCTACAGGTAAACTCCACGTTTCCAATTTACCTGTGGAAATTGTACGAGTAAAGACGATTCGTTTAGAATGTAACATAGTGGATGGTTCTTACCACGATGGAAAACCTACGCATACAGTAAATGAGTTTGCTCATATGGTAGACCCCGGTTATGCGATTGATATAAAACCATATATTGATATTGGAATTGAGAGAGACACCAACATATTATGTTGATTATAAATAGTAGTAATCAAACCTCTTCAGTATCTTCGTTACCTGCATCGAAGACGGTTCTATCTTGGGAGAACATACAGTTTCTAAATTCATTGGGTTACGAAGTTAGGCAAACTACATATATTCGCAGACCCTGTGCACGACGAGTCAATCGAAGGGGAAGAAATAGAAAGATACGCTCCTTAAACCAGATTTTGACCATAATGATACCTGTGAGTTTGCAATCAACCAACAAGAAATTTTTACGATTGGCTGTTCAACTAATAAATGGTAGTATTGAGACGAGTGGCACGATTGGAGATGTACAAGTAACATCTAATGCAGCAGTCCATTTGTTTTCCTCTATTGCGGTTGAAATGTGTAATGAGATTATTAAACATGTGAGATATCCTGGTATAGTTACAGCAATTCGAACGCTTTTGGAAGCAAACAGTGATGAAGCAAGAGATCTGATTCCAGCCGGATGGCATCCAACTGAAAACAATGTAATGTTAAAAAAATTCCCGGAAAGCCTCGTCCGATTTTCCTGACTAACAAACTTATCCAAGCCATTTACAAAAGGAAGGTACATGCCAAATTTTATCAAAATCGACCCATTATTTTTTGAGTTATCGGTGTGATACACACACACACACAAATATATATATATATATATTTATATATATATATATATATATATATATATATATATATATATATATATATATATATATATATATATATATATATATATATATATATATGAGAAATATAGAAGAAGATTTCCGCTCGGTAAAGTCGTGTTTATGTGAGCTCTGTATTAAAGGTCTTAATTTTGTTAAGAGATAGTGTTGACATTGGTACTGTATACGTAAGTAAATGCCCTTATTGTAACCATATATTCTGATTGAAAATCCAAGATAGCATTACGCCGGAATACACAGTAGCAACTATAATAGTGTATATTTCGCAAAATTTCTGTTAAATATTTAGCAGGAAAATAAAGGTTTATCAATATGATAAATTTTATTTCTGATAAGTCTGTTTATAAACAAAAGACTGTATTTGATGGGATTTCTTCCTGATAAAATAAATTAAATCTAGAATGAAGGATACTAATGTTGAAATTTCAAATAATGAGTTGCTGACTGAGGTAAAAAAGCTGATCTCACATCTGGAAATAACGCTGGCAAATAGAATAGATGAATCTAATGCAAAAGTATATTCTTTGGAAAAAGATAATCTGATATTAAAGTCAAGAGTAGAATTTCTCGAAAAAAACTGAAGAAAAACAACGTTATTATTTTTGGTATCAACGAGGTTGAGTATGAAAAGGGAAAATTATTAGATTTTGTCGTTAACAAATTTAAAAAGTCTGTTGAGGTCGAGATCAACCCTGCGACTATTAGCGACGTATACACTGTGGGTAAAAGAGCGGAAAGTAGACCGATAGTGGTTGAGTTCAACTCACACTTTGCGAAGAAAGCAGTGCTTATAATAACTGCGGTAAGCTGAGGGGTACAAACATTGTAATAAGAAACGACTGTACTAAAAGCGAGCTGGAGGCACATAAAATACTGCGCAAGCATCTCAGACTGGCCAGGGAAAAGAAGTGCAATGCATATATAAGGCGAGGTGAACTGCATATTAATGACGCAGTATATAGACCAGGCGATTTGGAGGATATAGGCGATACTTTATTTGAGGCCGATGCTGATTTAGGGGCTATACAAGCAAAATCAAATAGTGCACCGCCGACACCAGACCTCACCAACATTAATTATTGCGAGGAAGTATTTGACGGTTCCCAGCCTAATACACCCGGAACTACGAGTGCACCTGCTCCTCGAAAGAATCTAAGAAGTAATTGGACAAGTTCAAATGTGACAAGACACCCTGGTAGAAAAGTAGCGAAATAGCTTGAAGCATCTACTGTGAATGTTGGATTTTAATGTGTTTTGAGACAATATTTGTACTTTATTTTATTATAATTTGATTATTTCTGGTTTAAAATACACTTTTTGTTGTTGATTTATACCACAGTCTTTTGTAATTCCAGATGGATTCTGTCCGCTTTGTTGGGCATACTTTGTGCTTTTTTTATTTTTTTGTTTGTTTTCTGCGTGAGATGTTTCGTTCTTCTGTGATTCCTTTGCTTTGTGCGTTTATTTTATATCTTAATGCTTCTATATTTGCTGGTGAATTACTTGCGTTTTATTTGGTTAGAGCTGTTTGTTTTGTCTTTGTATTTCTGTCGGTATTGATGAATGTTTTTTTAATGTAATGTAATATATTGTTACAAAGCACTTCAATAGACGTAGTTGCAGTGTTGCCACATCTCCAGAACTTCCCCCAACATCTGGAAATTTTTGCACAATCTGACAACACCGCCTCCCCCCCCCCCTGGGGGTGCCTGGGGTGACCCCCCTCAGGCGAAGTCTCAACCCTCTAGGACCAGAAATAACGAAGTTACCAACTTTTACCCCGTCGGAACGGATAATTGAGGTCTGCACATTCCGAACACCCTGTATACACACCCTGTATGCGCAGAGAACCCTTACACCCTGTATACGCAGAGAGATCTTATATTACGAGAAACACCTCTTGTGTAACATAGGAGTGATGACCACATTTGGATCAGCCTGTATATACATCCCCCTGTATACACACGGGGCCGATCTGTATTCACAGAGCCTTCTAGCAAAAGAAGGTCCTGGAAACAGTGGCGATTTCTCCTAGTGAGCTAGGTGTGCGCCGCACACCCTAAAATATAATTAAAATGTGCACAGTTAAATATGTTTTATTTCTTTTTCCCTTAGTCTTAATACACTACATATGTTATGACAATCGATTTAATTTACTTATTTGATTTCATAAATAGTCGGTTAATAGTGACTTGGGATGAAGTCGACACCACGTCTTCATTCAGAAAATATTAGTAGGTCATTAGCAACTGGGAATGAATTCGGGTTAGGTGTGCGTTGTTATTTCCGAACAACTTCACTCGACAGAGCTGTATTGGTATACAATACAGTCCCCCACCCATGTGTTTAAAATAGTAAGGAAATACCATTCGTTTTAACACTGCAGTGAGCGGTAAAAATACCGCTCAAGACAAATGAATGGAACGCCGGTTTAACAAACGTTGTGATAGCATTATTTACAAACATTACAACTGCGCTTCCCTGGACCACAGTATTCTAGAATTAAAGACTATAATACATTTTAGTAAATTTTCGTAGAAAAAATTCACTAATGGAGAGATCTCGACTTTCGAATTTTGAAAAATTGTTTGCAAAAGAGCGCGAACTAGGACCCCTAGAACCCATATCCGGGGTCAGTTTCAATTTTTATATATAAGAATTTAATTTGAGTCAAGTTTTAAAATATAGAAATTTTTGATTAAAATGAAGAAACTGATTTCAAGTACCATCCATATTTCTAGAAATTGTAATGGTACATAATGAGGTGAGGTAATTTTGGAGATTAGAAATCAGATGACAGAACTTTAGAACAATTGACATTTAGATTAAAATTTAGTCAAAATTGCATCATTTGCAGTCACAAGTTTAGACTTATTTGTTTATTTGTAAGATGCTTTGTACTATTTATATAACAATAAACTATAAACTATATATATATATATATATATATATATATATATATATATATATATATATATATATATATATATATATATATATATATATATATATATATATATATATATATATATATATATATATATATATATATATATATATATATATATATATATATATATATATATATATATATATATATATATATATATATATATATATATAGATATATACATAGGTATCACACCGATAACTCAAAATATAATCGGCCGATTTTGATAAAATTTGGCATGTACCTTCCTTCTGTAAATGTATTGGATAATTTCGTTAGTCAGGAAAATCGGACGAGTTTTTCCGGGAAAATTTTGAGTTTTTATTCGAAAAAAATTTGTATCTCAAAAAATAAAAAAGATAAGATAACCAAATTTGGTAGGTAGGTTTATGATATAAAAATTAAACTATACACCAAAATTTATATTTCTATGTTGCAAGATAAAAGAGTTATAATAAAATATTTTGTACCAGATCATTTCTATGAAAATTCACTACCATAACGCACTTGCTGCATCCAGGATTTTTACACATTTTATTATTTAGTACCATATTAACATTGAACTACTTTTAATGTTTACAGTTTTCACCCCGTTCCGGACAGTGCTAACGCTAACACAAATTTGTGTGAAGAGAAGAGCTTGATAATAATTGCATGTTCTTTTCGTGTTTTAAAGTTTTAAGTGACTTTTTAATTTGTTAGTCTTTGCAGTAGGAAATTAATGCAAACGTTGTGATAGCATTATTTACAAACATTACAACTGCGCTTGCCTGGACCACAGTATTCTAGAATTAAAGACTATTTAAGAGAATTTAATTTGAGTCAAGTTTAAAATATAGAAATTTTTGATTAAAATGAAGAAACTGATTTCAAGTACCATCCATATTTCTAGAAATTGTAATGGTACATAATGAGGTGAGGTAATTTTGGAGATTAGAAATCAGATGACAGAACTTTAGAACAATTGACATTTAGATTAAAATTTAGTCAAAATTGCATCATTTGCAGTCACAAGTTTAGACTTATTTGTAAGATGCTTTGTACTATTTATATAACAATAAACTATAAACTATATCTATATATATATATATATATATATATATATATATATATATATATATATATATATATATATATATATATATATATATATATATATATATACATAGGTATCACACCGATAACTCAAAATATAATCGGCCGAATTTGATAAAATTTGGCATGTACCTTCCTTCTGTAAATGTATTGGATAATTTCGTTAGTCAGGAAAATCGGACGTTTTTCCGGGAAAATTTTGAGTTTTTATTCGAAAAAAATTTGTATCTCACAAAATAAAAAAGATAAGATAACCAAATTTGGTAGATAGGTTTACGATATAAAAATTAAACTATACACCAAAATTTAGATTTCTATGTTGCAAGATAAAAAAGTTATAATAAAATATTTTGTGCCAGATCATTTCTATGAAAATTCACTACCATAACGCACTTGCTGCATCCAGGATTTTTACACATTTTATTATTTAGTACCATATTAACATTGAACTACTTTTAATGTTTACAGTTTTCACCCCGTTCCGGACAGTGCTAACGCTAACACAAATTTGTGTGAAGAGAAGAGCTTGATAATGATTCCATGTTCTTTTCGTGTTTTAAAGTTTTAAGTGACTTTTTAATTTGTTAATCTTTGCAGTGGGAAATTAATTTATTTATCTACGTATCATTCCCATATAGGTCGAATATATATATATATATATATATATATATATATATATATATATATATATATATATATATATATATATATTATTATTATTATTATTATTATTATGTTTATTACCTTAAATTATACAATATGCCTATACAAAAAGTCTAAGACTTGTGGTGTACAATAACATAATTTATAAAGTTTGATCCAGAATTCCCTGACAGCTAGTGCATACCAAAATCAACAAACTTCAAATTTTGACTTTCCAATTAAAATAACCTTTTGCTGCATGTCTCTCTTCGGATGTTTCACCACATGCCTTTATTTATAATAAGTAGTGATCTGTCCATAATACTGTCTTGACTACAATTTTTTTTTTAACAGCCCATATTTTTTGCCAAAATTGTAAATTGAAAAGGTGACAGAGATTGATAATAGTGACATATCAATCACTAATATGTACATTTAGTGTTAATAATTTTTAAAACCACCACTAACAGCAACTCGTTACCGCACACCCGAACATTTTGGTCAGGAGACGCCACTGCCTGGAAAATTCTGGAATGGAACGCTCCAGAAAGTGGTGGAAGGTACGGCGAGTATATAAACGCGAAAGCAAGCCAGCCAAGGCAGTTAGTTAGAGAATGTTGAAGTGACTTGAACAAGCAGTAATCAGTGTAAAGTGTTATACTGTAGTTCCAGTATAGTAACTTGTGTGCAGATTAGTAATTGTAAGGCCAGTAAATTAAGTGTTTTGTGAGAGAGGCATTCTAGAAATTTTATTGTATCCATATTTAGAGTGTAAATAAAGTTGTTTTGTTAAAATTTAAAGTCTCACTTATCCAGAACCCGGAGAAAACGCAACAATATGTTAGTATTTTTTGTGATAACTAAGTTACATTTTATTTAGTTATAGTTTGTATCTTGTTTTATTTATACATCTTTATAGTTATCTATTTATTTAGGTTGCATTGTATTTAGCTATGGTTGATAATGCATTTTATTTATACAGTTTTATCATTATTTATTTATAGTTTAAGTAAGTCAAGGGTTAAATTTAATTTAGGTTAAAAACAGCAGACATTAATCTATTTAATATTGTAAAATATAGGTATATCTTTGGTAATTTGTATTTTATCCTGCTGCTTTTGTTTGGTTTATATTTATCGTTTCATTGAAAAAGCATAAATTTTATTTTATCTGTGCAGTTGTAGTCTTGGTTTTTCTTTTGATAATGAATCAATATGTTCGTGATTTTCTGTTACCAGTTTGTGATACTCAAGTTCTGTACGATCATGTTCAATGCGGTAATTTTTTCAGGGCGGACGGCCTAAAGGTATTCCATAATAATATAAGAAGTATTTGTAAGAATTTTGAAGAATTACAGATAGTCTTGTCCCAAGTATCGTGTGATTTCGATGTTATAGTTCTGGCTGAGGACTTGGCAAATTCATTGCAAGAATATATTTAAGATCGAAGGATATGATATTTTATACAGTGAAGGAGTGTTCAATAGGTGTGATGGTGTCCTAATATATATTAAAAATACAATTAAATACTCAGAAAATATTATCTCTATAGCAGAATGCCGAGATATTGAGTTATCTCTTCGAATAAATAGAAAGAATGTTACCATTACTGCGATATATAAATCACCAGCTATATGCCCGTTCTCATTTAATCGTAGTTTGGAAATTTATCTGGCTGAGAATCGAAGAGTTAAGAGAGACTATCACGTCATAATTGGGGATTTAAATATTGATGTTCTTTCTGAAGTACTCAAGGGTATCTAAACATAATGGCAGTTGAGGGTTTTGTTAATCTCATTAATCGACAAACGCGTGTACAGGGTAATTCTGCATTTTGTATTGACCACCTTTTTGTTCGCTCTAGGTCTCAGTATGATATATTAAGTGCAGTTTGGCACACTTTTATTATATACAACTTTTCGATATTATTGGATCTTCCCTTAAGTATTGGAGAACAGATAAAAAGCCAGAGTTATAAATATAAATCGTATATAAATTATAGCGAAGTACGTGCGAAATTGAAAGGTACGGAATGGGGGGAATTGTGTGGAATGGATAATTTAAACATAGCCGTAGATAATTTGTTGAAGTTTCTTAAATCAACAGTAAGTAGCTGTACGGTTAGAGTCAAAGTTAAAGGCAGCCACGTGCCCAGAAAGTCTTGGATAACACAGGGGATAATTAAATGAATAGAAACAAAAAACCGCATTTACCGAGCTATGAGGCAAAACCCAAATGATGCGGGAAGGAAGTACAGTTCACAAGTTACAAAAACAAATTGAACAAATTAGTTAGATTTACATAGGCAAGCTATATTGAAAAAAAATTCATCTTTGTAAAAACTCTTCGAAAAAACTTTGGGAAACAGTTAACAGGTTTACTAAGCAAGACAGAAGAGATCCTGTGAAGAGCATACGATACGGTGACACCACATTGACAGACTCTAAGGAAATGGCAGACGCTTTTAATGAGTATTATTCGACCGTAGGAAAAATATTGGCACAAAAGATACCTCCAACTGATCATAGGAATAAAAGAGACACGAAACTACATTCACTTTTTTTGGTGCCCACAGATGAAAGAGAGGTAATTGGTTATATAATGAAAAAGAAAATTTAAAGGGGGTTGCACATGTCATTGCAAGCCCTCTCACAATTTTAATAAATAGATCCCTAGAAACTGGTGTGTTTCCAGATGTACTAAAAAATTCAGTTATTAAACCATTATTCAAAGGGGGAGATAAAAATGAAATATCTAATTATAGGCCTATATCTTTGATATCAAACATTGCTAAAATATTTGAAAAAATTATTGATAAAAGAATAGCCGATTATATTAAAAAGTATAAACTTATTGCCGGGTCTCAGTTTGGATTTAGAGAGGGATTGTCTACGCAGAATGCTTTAAACGCCCTGACTGCATAAATATATTCAGCTCCGGATAAGTAGAAACAATGCATCTGTATATTTCTGGACGTTGAAAAGGCGTTTGATACAGTGGACCATGGAAAACTCCTCAGTAAGTTGGAGGAAATTGGTTTTCGAGGTGTTTCTTTGCTCTTGATTCGAGATTATCTACATTTTAGGAAACAGTGTACACAGATTGGCGACAGATGTAGTAATTTTAAGCTAGTTGAGTTTGGAATTCCTCAAGGTACAGTCCTGGGGCCGCTGCTGTTCAACCTTTACATAAATGATTTATTTAAAGTACACACTGCAGGGAATGTCATAGGCTTTGCTGATGACACTGCCATTTTTTTTATAAGGATTGTTCTTGGCGGCGGCTGAAGGAAAAAATTGAGGCGGATTTTGTTAATATAAAACAATGGTATAATCTTAATGGCTTGACAATTAATATGAAAAAAAAACAAAATATGTCATTCGCGTCTTACAAGTCACACTTACCTAATTTTGAAAAATTGGAAATAAAACACAACCAACAGAATTTACAAATGGAGGCACCACAGACAATTAAATATTTGGGCATCTTGATTGACCAACACATGAGATGGAGTGAACATATAGGTATGGTTGTTAAGAAGTTGAGAGTGGTTTTTTTTATTTTTAGATACATGAAAACAATACTAAATGTGGCAAACTTGAGAATGCTATAATACTCTGCGCTAGTTGAGCCGCTTCTGACTTACGGAATTGTAGCCTGGGGAGCTGCTGCAGATTGCCATCTAAAAACCTTGGAGATAATCCAACGACGGTTCCTAAAATTGATACAAAATAGAAATTATACTTACCTGTCAGCAGCATTGTACAACGAGGTCAATGTAAACGATATGAGGCAACTTTCTTTCGTTAGCTGTATTAAATTTTGCAAAAAAATTCGATAGTGCTCCTGGTATAGAACATCCATATCAGAGAAGACCAAATACAGCCGCTGTCGTTAAGACTGCACGGCGAATAACACGGAGGGCCAGCGTAATTATTCATACATCGCTCCGAGATTATACAATCTTCCAGTTAATATTAGGACTGCTTCGACTTCGCGTTCTTACACAAAGATGCTAAAGATATGGATTTCAAATTCTAGGGATATCATTCACGGCTTGCTGCGGAAATGAGCATTGAGCTGATCGTATATATCTAGTAGGATATGTTTCGTTTTTGTTGTTGTTACTACATGAGAGAATATATATAACTGGGATATCTTTTAGTTTAGTTTTTTAGTTATATAAGTTGTTTACACACTATTTTTATGAGTTAAGAGAAATGCTTCTGTGTGGACCCACACACAAGTACTTTACTTTCGTGGGTTATATATGTTTATTTTACTATTTATTTATAGTTTTGTCTTTGCTCTTGTTAAATTGTACAAAATGTTGTATTGAGGAAAATAAACTTTATTATTATTATTATGTATATATATATATATATATATATATATATATATATATATATATATATATATATATATATATATATATATATATAACATAAAAATTGAAACTGGCCCCGGATATGGGTTCTAGGGGTCCTAGTTCGCGCTCATTTGCAAAAATTTTTTCAAAATTCAGAAGTCGGGATCTCCCTATTAGTGAATTTTTTCTACGAAAATTCACTAAAAATAAGCGTTTTTGCTACTGTATACCTCTTAGCTACTTGTGTAGCTATAGACGATAGAAGAGTGCTTTTCAGTAAATTGCTGATACGTATAACTAGATCTCAGAATGATAGAAATTGATTTATTTTGATTGGTGCTGCAGATGCAGATAAGGCTTTAAAGTTTAACATTGAGTACATGGCTCTACAGGTGAAACATATCCACCCCCGTGAAGTTAGATTAGATTAGATTTTATTGTGAGTGGGCTATTTCAGTCCCTCCACCGCGACCTTAGGTCTATTGTGGCTTACGTCTAATTATTTAGATCTCACCCATCAATTCCAGCTCCCTGAGGGAGTCGATCTTTTCTTGAGGGTGAGAGTTTGTTTGGCAGGTGTACTGCCATCTGAGTAAAGTCGCTTGCCCGTTTCAAAGCTCAAAGAGAGATAACCTCTCTCCGAGTTCGTCTGGACCCGACATCCGTCAGTGTTTGCCTCGAGGCGGTATCATGAAGTCCCGCTCTCGAGCAGCATTTAATCTCCAGTTGTAATCCACCCCTAGAGATCTCAGCTCCCATCAGGCTCTTCCAAACCAGACACCTAACAGTGTTAAGACTCAAGGCAACATCCCATCGAGTCCCGCTCCCTAGCATCACCCCAGCGAGGCCGTCCGTCCGTTTCGTAGCACACAGTATGGGCTCCAAACTCCGGGTGTTTACCACTCATCAGAGATCAGAGCCCCCCGGGACGTCTGGACACACGACACACGCCAAGGCTCAATCCAGGGCGGTATCATCTGGAACCCCGCTCCCGAGTAACAACCAAGCGAGGCCAATTGTCAGTCTCTGAGGCCACAGTGGAGGCGCCAAACACCGGGTGCATATCACTCCCCAGAGATGTCTGCCTCCCCCCAGCCTCACCTGCACCAGACCCCCACCAGTGTTTCATTGACTCGAGGCGGTATCATGAAGTCCCGCCCTCGAGCAGCATCCAGGCAGGGTCGTTAGCCTGTATCGATGCTCACAGAGTAGGCGCAAGTCTCCAGGTGTAATCCACCCCTAGAGACCCCAGCCACCTCCGGGTTTGTCCAGGTCCAACACCTGCCAGCGTTAGCTTAAATTTCACCCAACAAATTGAGCTTCCGACAGGAGTCCGACAGGAGACGACACCTGCGAGGTAAAAGTTTGTTTGGCAGATGTACTGCCATCTGAGCGAAGTCGCTTGCCCGTCTCAAAGCTCAAAGAGAGATAACCTCTCTCCGAGTTCGTCTGGACCAGACATCCGTCAGTGTTTGACTCAGTGCAGTATCATGAAGTCCTGCATCCGAGCAGCATCCAAGTGAGGTCGTTTGTCCGTTTCGAAGCTCACAGAAGAGGCCTTAACCCTTAGTTTTATTCCACCCCTAAATATTTCAGCTCTCCTCCGGGTTCGTCTAGACCCGACACCCACCAGTGCTAGACTCAATGCGACATCCCATCGAGCCCCGCTCCCGAGCATCGCACAAGCGATGCCCTCCGTCCGTTCCGAAGCACACAGTGGGGGCCCCAAACTCCGGGTGTTTACCACTCGTCAGAGTTGTCAACCCCCTCCGGGTCGTCTAGACACACGACACCCGCCAGCACTCAACCCAAGGCGGCACCCATCCGGAACCCCGCTCCCAAGTAACAACCAAGCGCGGGCAACCATCCATTATAAGCCCAGAGTGGAGGCCTCAAAATCCGGGTGTACATCAATCCCACCGATATATTCGCCTCCCTCCAGGCCCACATGGACAAGACCCCCGTCAGTGTTTGTTTCCAATTAGTCGCCTTTTACGACAGGCAGGAGTTACCTTGGGCCTATTCTTTTAGTTAGTCCCCGGACCCACAGGGGACCCCGTGAAGTTATACAGCAGCAATTATTAAAGTCGAATGCCCAAGATAAGAAGATCCTTATGCCATATAGAAAATGGGAAAGGTATGAATTACCGAATCTAAATAATTCAACGAAAGACTTGTGGTCTATTAAGACCTCAAACACTGAACGACCCAGATTTGTTATTGTGATATTCCAAACAGATCGATACAATAACGTTAGAAAAGACATCAACGAGTTTGATCATGTAGGCATTCGAGATATAAGACTCCACTTAAATTCTAAACAAATCCCCACAGAGGGTATGAACCTAAACTTTAACCAAGCAAATTACCTCAAAGCATACAGAAACATGATTGAATTTCAGCGTTCGTATGTTGGCAAAGAACCCCAACCTACCTTGGATTACAAAAGTCTTTCCTAAAAAATCCCATGTTTGTATTTGATTGCTCCAAGTATAGCGAATCTATAAAACCTTCTACGGTGGATTTCAAATTGGAAATGGAAAGTACTAGCAACTTTCCCAATCACACAAAATGTTATTGTGTAATTGCACATTGCATCATCGAGTATGCCCCACTCTCCAATATCGTACGCTATATAATGTAGCTGTAAGGATGCTACAATCACTTTCAAGATGAGGTTCGTAGTCGTCGATACTCAGGGCTTTTGTCTGCCTGAATTTACATCTAAAGAATTTGTGATTTATAATGGTTTCCAAACTATGCATTGTGTGTTTAGACCACATACACCATTACGTTTACTACCTGCAGACATAATCAAGCAAGTGAAGTTTCTCCAAACACAACACCATTGTCTCGACTATAATTGTGGTGATATTAGTTTAGAAGAATTACCAAACATAATAGCAAAACATATTATTGCCCAACAGGTGGAGACAAACAGCGACACAGCAAGAGTTCTGATTCCAGCCGGATGGCATTCTACTACATACAATACAATGCTGAAAGATGGCCGTTTTTGCTACTGCATACCTCTTAACTACATATGTAATCTTTTCAAAGACTATAAAAGAGTGATTTTCAGTAAATTGTTGCTACGTCTAACTAGAGCTCAGCATGATAGAAATGGTTTTATTTTGATTGGTGCTGCAGGCGCAGATAAGGATTTAAAGTTTAACATAGAGTACATGGCTCTGCAGGTGAAACATATCCACCCCAGTGAAGTTATACAACAGCAATTATTAAAGCCGATTGCTCTAGATAAGAAAATCATATACCATACAGAAAATGGGAGATGTATGAATTACCAAATCTAAATAATTCAACGAAAGACTTGTGGTCTATTAAGACATCCTCAGACACTGAACGACCCAGATTTGTTATTGTGATATTCCAAACAGATCGATACAATAACGTTAGAAAAGACATCAACGAGTTTGATCACGTGGGTATTCGAGATATAAGATATTGCTTAAATTCGAAATAAATCCCCACAGAGGGTATGAAACTGAACTTGAGCCAAGCAAATTACCTCGAGGCATATAGAAACATGATTGAATTTCAACGTTCGTATGTTGGCAGTGAACCCCAACCTACCTTTGATTACAAGTCTTTCCTAAAATATCCCATGTTTGTATTTGATTGCTCCAAGTATAGCGACTCTATAAAACCTTCTACTGTGGATATCAAATTGGAAATGGAAAGTACTACCCACTCTCCAACATCGTACGCTATATAATGTAGCTGTAATGATGCTGCAATCCCGTTCAAGATGAGGTTCGTAGTCGTTGATACTCAGGGTTTTTGTCTGCCTGAACTTATACCTAAAGAATTTGTGATTTATAATGGTTTTCAAACAGTGCGTTGTGTTTTTAAACCACATACACCATTACGTTTATTGTCTGCAGACATAATCAAGCAAATGAAGTTTCTACAAACACAACACCATTGTCTCGACTATAATTGTGGTGATGTTTATTTAGAAGAATTAGCAAACATAATAGCAAAACATATTATTGCACAACGGGTGGACAGAATTTATGTTTAAGATGAAAATAAACAAAGATTTTTGTTACATTTACTGTCAAAGTGTGGCTATCAAGTGGAGGTCATCAACTTGGAAACCAGCGAACGCTGTCCAAAGCTTGTACCTGATACTCCTTTATGTATGGATCATACTCTTGGATATACTAGAAAATGTATATGTACTATAAATAATTGTATATCATTATTTACTTATATTGTAAGCTTTTAATGCCTTAATAAAACAAACGTTGTAATAATATCTGCTTTTTATTTTAAACTATTTTAAAATACATTTATTAACATTAATTTCCAACCACATTAGTCTCTCCAACATCCAACCGTTATCACCTTCAGCAAAATCCAAAGCTAAATCTCCTCAGCGAATTATTGATATATATTTTCAAAATTAGTTGAAATCGTGATATGTTAATTTTTAGTATTAAATGACTTCATTTCTTTTTTATTTCGACTTTGGAGCACATACAAACCAAACAATTCTAAATTCATTTTAACTGTATCGTGTTTGGCTAAAGCAGTCTCCATCAAATGAAAGAATGTATGTTTCACAGTTTCCATGGCAAGTCTTATATCACTTCTATCCATACTAATACGATAGGTGGCCATTCTGTTTTTAAAAGCTTGTGTTAACATATAAACTTGTTCAACTTCCCACGGCTCACATACTTTTGATTTGTGAATTTCACTACGTAAATTCCCAGAGAATGTACTCTTTTTGCGTCGCTGTGAGATTTATAATTGGATAGTAGTATATATATATATATATATATATATATATATATATATATATATATATATATATATATATATATATATATATATATATATATATATATATATATATATATATATATAAATGAACTCCAAATTCATGGAGATCATCATAGTTTGAAAATTCGATTTCTTTATTATTATCATTTCGAGCGTTTCCTGTTTAATTTATGTCTCGGTGGTTCAATTTCTATTACCATTGTTGTAAGTGTAGCGATTTCTTCATCATAATAATTTTGTATTGATTTTGAGCCTCTTCTGGTAAATATTTGAAAAACGGTTTTTATAAAGGGGCTCCTGGGTGGTATTGAATAAGTGTTACAGCAAAGAATTGTGTAGAGCAACCACCAAGTAAATATAAATCACACAATTTAGCTATATGTTTACTTACATACTCTTGATCTCCAGATTTACAGTCGTCTAAATAAACTTGTTTTTGTATCTTCAACACTACCAGTCTTACTTTCGACTCGTGTTCGTTATTCTTACTATATATTTTAGTTTTACCTTCATAACACAGCTTTCTGTGCAAACTAAATATATGTGGTGGTTTCTCCATCATAATAACTTTGATATTGATTTTGAGCTTCTTCCGGTAAATATTTGAAAAATGGTTTGCTTAAATAAGCTCCTGGTATCGAACAAGTGCTACAGCAAAGAACTGTGTAGAGCAGTAGCCACCCAAATATATGTCACATAATTCAACTATATGACTACTCTCATAGTCTTCACCTTCAGAGTCACGTTCATCTGTAAAAGCTTGTTGTTGTATTTTCAACACTTACTGTTTTAATTCAAATTCACACACTTCATCACCTACTTTTAGTTCCATATCATCGCTCGCTGTTATACGCCATACTTAACAACTAAATATTTGAATTGAAATTCGCAACCTTTTATACAAAATTATTGAGTTTTTTTTAATACTGTTTGAATATTTGAATCTTTCATGTGACTTTAAGGTCATTCATCGGAAATGAAACCGCTAACAGGAAATGAGAACTGCTTGCGAGGTCAATTTAACAACTGTGGCGACAATATGTTTGCTGGCAACGCCAATTACGGGAAATTCTAAATATAGCTAGAGTTGGAAGCGATATCATCGTTACCACTAGATGAGATCATAGAACCTTGTTGTCAGCTCTACTTTTTCGCTGTTATTAATTTTAACTGATTATTTGAATGGAAACGTTGAAAAAACACATAAGACTTAAACCAATAAATAAAAAAGTTCGTGAGCGCATGCGTCCTTTAATATATTTAAATTCTACACATCAAGACGATTCATATGATACCAAACACATAGGACTTAAACCAATAAATAAAAACGTGACTGTGCGCATGCGTCCTTCAACATATTTAAATTCTAGACATCAAGACGATTAAAATAAGACCAAACATATAGGGTTTCAACCAACAAATAAAAAGTTTGTGAACGCATGCGCTAAACTCTAATTTAAAAAAATTCTCGAGGTAACACAGCTTTTTCTGTAATAAATAATATTTGCCAACAATATATTTCAGGAAACTTGCTAGAAATCATATAAATTAATTTTTGTTTAAGTTGTTACCTCCTTCAAAGAAAAGCTTTAGGGAACGAGAACCGTGGTATATTGTGACTGACCTCAGGTGGATTTAGATCTGCTCTATGGTGAGGTCACAATTGCCTATAACACCCTACCCTAAAGTGGCTATCTATCAGGTTATCAAATTTATTCAGAATAGCAGCACTTTTTAGGAGGCTGAGAGATCTGGATATAGTTTGATACTCACGTTCTCTTCCTTTGCTTGCTTCGTACTGCCCAGAGTCCTAGATTTGTGGGCTCTCCAGACTGAAAGACTAGTGCTAGGTTACATAGAAATTTAGATATCTAGAGAATAGTTAGTAAGAAATAGTTGTTTATGCTGATACCAAAAGAAAGAAGAAGTTAGGGAGGAATTTCCCTCAATTAAACAGATACTTTAATATAACAAAATATATAAATTTATTCATATAAATTAAATTTGGAATAGCAAACAAAATGAAATAAAAATGGTTGGTAAATCTCAAATAAACATTAATTGCACACAAATAACAATCAGATAAACAGCAAGAATTTCAAGAGCAAGAAATTGTTAATTTACATACATGTACCAAAACAATAAAATAAAAATGGTTGCATATCACAAAAATATTACTCTTAATTACTTAGGGTATCGCTCAAAATAAACACAAACACAGATGATTAGGTAAATTACTTGACGTTTGTCAATCAATTGCTATGTTTTCTAGTGAATTACTGGCCAGTTCTTGGGTGAGGCTCCAAAGAAAGAAAATCTATTAGTATTTCGCTACGTGGAATTTATATATTAATTGTGAAAACTAAAAGATATTAAAGAGAATATTTATGTTAGATATTTTACAGACAAAATTTGCTAATTACAATTTAAAATAAATTAATAAAAACTGTGTGTTTAAATTTACAAAAAAATAGACAAAATCTTAGAGATTAAACAGGAAATATATAGTTGTGCTGACATCACCTCTCTGACATAGTGTTTAAGTTCAAACGTGATTACGTGATTTTGAAAGTTCAGGTTATTAAAATTCCAGATGTTAAATTTCGGCATGACAGTTCTGCTGATTCAGAGAAAATATATGTTCAGACTCACCAATCTTCCGGTGCTAAAGTTACCTGGTGACCCTGTGAAGATGCTCTCCAGGTGGGATCAATTATGAGTGCCTGACACAGATTCCAGACTCCAACAAGAGCGGAAAAATTTGGGGAAAACGACTGGGACTTCCCATCAGAGATTATTGGGCCGGTGGGTGTTACTGCTCCAATATCACATGACCATTTGACACCTATGTCGATGTTCCGAATTCGGTTTATGGAAACTGCGAATTTTTCGCAATTCTCTCCTTGCACGCAAACACTTTGTTGGGTGACATCACCGATTACGGAAAATTCCAGATAAACAATATTTTGTTCTCGAATATTTCTAACGTATATTTTAAATGCCTATTTCGTTGCTGGAAATATTTGTTCAGTAATAATGCGAGGTAGTTTTCCATGGTAAACTTATAATGAATTTTAACGTACAAATTATAAATGCAGTAAAGGTGTTTACGTTACTTGAAGTTTTAGCGACTTTTCATAAAAATAATTTTGAAATCAAAACATGAATTGCCTTACAGATATTGGATTGTCGGCTATTAATTAAGTCTCTTACGGGTTTATTTTGAATAATTAAAGCAGTAACGAAACGTAATCGTTACACACCATCTCAATCCCCTAAAAAAATAAAAGGCACTTTCTTTTAAAGTCTTTGAAGTTCAGATGTCCAAGTTGTCAAAGGAATGGATCAGAAAGTAAAAGTTACAAATAAGCAGTGGCAGATCTATTTGCCAAGTAATGCAGATATTCTTCAAATCAAAACCGTAGGAATCTAGGTAGTTCTCAACATAGAAATCATAGATATCCAGGCAATCGTTAACGTGGGGAGCATAGGTATTCAAGTAATCATCCATATAGGAATCATAGAGATCTATGTAGTCGTCAACATAAAGAGCATAGATATCTAGGTAGTCTACAATAGATAGTCAACATAAAAGCCAAAATGCCAGATAGGTGTGATATCATCACAGACAGGCACTGAAAAGCACCAGGTCTTTATAGAGAAACGTCAAAATTAGGTGGGAATAAAAGGTATGGTTCAGTATCCTTACTGAAATGCGCAGTCCCAAGAAATTCAGGAGTGAACTTTCAAGGCGGAAGCAAACGCAACAAACTACAAAAGATGGATGGCCCATCTTAGGTCGCCCAATTCCTAAATGCATAACAATCCAAAGTTAAGCCGAAAACAAGAGGCAAGATAAAAATTTTGAATCAATTTTTAATGAAGATAAGAGAGTATAAAAAGATTGTCTAAGTTTATTTAAAGTCCAAACCACCAAATGACTCCACTCGCCGCGTTACACATTGAGTCTCAAGATCGAGGAAAAGAAACAGTTCAAAAGTCATAGCGTAGAAGGAAAAGAAAGGTCAAAGTCGGTAAGTAGACATAAGATAGCGCTAGGTTGCCAAAAACCTGCGTGCCCCCCACATCAGTAGAGAGTACTTGAGCCACTAAACAAAGAAAAGGAAAGCGAAAAATCTTCCAATGAAAATTTGCCAAATAGGACCCAAAGTACAACATCCCCAGATGCAGCGCCCACATCTCTAAAACACCTCAACGTATATGCTAAAAGATTCTCCAGATGAGCAACATATAGCTTGTCAACAACAAGTTTCGCTACATAAGCGATACATAAACTGTCAACGATAGCTCGTCAACAAATGTCATAATACGGTAGGTTTGACAATAACGGCAACGATAATTCGTCAACGATAACTTGTCAACGCACACAAGAGTACCATAGGTTCGATAAAGTAATACTTTATCGACGATAACAACGGTAACGATAATCGATAACTTGCTAAAGATAACTCTCCAGCAAGAGTCGATAGGTTTGATAAAGTAACCCTTTATCAACGGTAACGGTAAGATAATCGATAACTTGTCAGAGATAATCCGCCAACAAGTGTACGATACGATAGGTTCTGATCAGCACTAACCATGCTCAATCAGCGGTAATGGTTCGTCAATTGTTAACCTTAACCACGGTAACAAGATCTCGAACCCCAAAATAAAACATTTCAAGGAGACATACCAACTTATGTAAAGTCGTTACAGATTAATTGTTTTGCTGGATATGTGCCAGATTCACATTTCAAATGACATATCACGGATAAAACATAAACGAAGGCCAATTAAGGGTAGTCAAAATCAAGTGATCCTCGCTGGCAGTATGGTCTACGTCCTACCATAGCGAACACATAAGGTTGTGAGAAAATAGTCGTAGTAACTTATGTGCCGGCCAGACAGACAGAGAATGTCAAAACAAGAAAATAAAAGGTTGTTTGAAATAGTTGGCATTCGGCCATTGACAAATTTTCAATCGATAACGATAGTCGTTTTCCAAACTAATACGAAACGTAAGTGGCTGGAACTACCGACAGATTACTTTCTAACACGCTAGTACTGCCACAGAAACGAAAATAACAAGATGAAGTCCAAATCGGGTGTCAAAATAGGGCATGTCAAAATCGGTGGTAGCTGGTCGATAGCAGCTGATTTAAAACAAAAAATAATGGGGTTTGGGGCATAGGGGAAGCAATTAAGACAGGAAAATGAGGGAATTCTGAAGCTCTAAAGATGAAGGAGAGAGTAGGTCGAAACAAGAAAGTGTTTTCTGCGTGAATACCAGTGCTTTGTTTTCTTCCCGGACCGACAAGAACAGCTGTCCGTTGTGACCGTATGTTAGTACTCACATCCGTGCACAAGTAGACTGCCCAAATTCTTTGGCCGAGTCAATCCCGCAACAGCTGAGAGACCCACAGAAAACTAGAAGAGGGATGGTAGGCAATAAACAGTGAGAAATGAATAGACAGGAAAATAGGAGTGGGAACAGGTCAGGGTGTTTATCACACTTCACAGGCTTCCGAAGGAAGGAATCACGGATAGGGTTTTAGGTATTTTAGGTGCCATCGACCCACTGGTTTGCCACTGATGTCGGCAAGTTTATAGATGAGGTTGGAGACCTTCTTGGTAACTCGACACAATACAAATTTCGGCGCCAACTTGGCCTTGAAATCTTTGGAGGCATCAGACAACACAAATTTTTTTTTCCACACAGTGTCGCCCACCTCGAAAACAATGGGTCGTCGGCGTAAATAGTATCGAGTTTTACTGGCCTCGTATGCCTTCCTCAAGCGTTGTCGCACTTATACAAATAAATCTGGGGGATTTCTTCACATGAGAGAGTTTTTATCCAGAGGTGTGTTGACCACACAAAGAGAAGGTAGAATTGCATTGATGTCATAGCGTTTGCTGTTGAAGTCCAAGGATAGCGGAAACAGCTTACAGAAATTTATTCCCAAAATAAAAGCAAGTGATATCTTGTAAGACTAGAAAACTTACACCCTAGTGACGTTATTCAAGGTAATCGGAACGTTCGCACAACCAGAAACAGCCTTAGGAGAACCATCAGCAATGTTTATGATTGCTGATGATGTTGGGTTAGTCGTTGAAATGTTAAGAGATTTCAAAATATTCAGCCCTCGAGCACCAATTGCCGAAATATTTGCCCCAGCATCTAATAAAGCCTTAATGCGATAATGTTTGACACCTACGTCAATATAAGGTCGATTGTCACCTGGTACAGTGCTGAGCATTGGTACCACATTAACCGGAAAAGTTTCCTTGAAAGGAGAACAAAATTTGTTAACAACCTGGAGCCATTTGTTCCACTCTGCAGCCGAGGGTGCATGTGTGCCGTTAATCATATGAGGATCTTTTGAAACTTTAATTTTAGATATTTTAGGAGTTGAAAAGATTACTTTAGCTTTTTCAAAGGAAACTGACATATCAGAATTTATTTCCTTGGTATCAAGTGAGAACTTTACTCTCTTTTTGGGACTGCTCTTGTGTTTTGAGGATTCGAGGGCGTTTGATTCTGATTTGCGGAAGAGCTTGCCCTCTGAGCACTTCCGGTCGGTTAGTTTTTTGAACAATTTGGACACTTATCCTTATAGGTATTTTTCCTGCCACATCCAAAACAAAATATCTCCCTAGGTAGAGTGCAATTTGCATACATATGACCGGTAGGTCTACAGTGCCAACAAATTTTCTCAGAAACGACAGACAGCTGAGACTTCTTCGTAGTGACGTCATCTAGATAGAGACAGGACAAATCGGGTTCCAAGAGAGACACCTTTTTATTCGGGAGTGGGTGGTATTTTTAATTGCGTATCTTGGTTTCCTCAATTTTCCTGCATAGATTTTTTAATTGCGATAGAGAGGATACCTCAACCAATGACAACTTGTCAGAAAAGAAAGGATTCAAATTTCTCAGAACCTGTTTGATAATCTCATCTTCCTCGACAACAGATGGTAAACGATTAAACATTGCTTCGATGGCCATAATGTAAAATAAAACATTTTCATTTGGACCTTGTGTGCGAGAGCGAATTTCAGCTAACAAGTCATATTCATAATCAACAGGTAGAAAATATCTTTTTAACCAGATAACCAAATCAGACCAGAAAGAAACATCCCTTCTAATATTTCTAAACCAAGGAAGTGCCGGACCTGTAAAAAAATATATTGCGGCAGCGAACAGCTGTTCATCAGAATTTTTTCGAGATTCGCTAAATTCCTGAACTTTTTCTAGAAAAGACATAAGACTTTCCTTATGAGTTTGGCCAGAAAATTTAATCCCCCACTTGTGTACAGGGATGGGCTTAGGAGCATTTAAGATATTCGATATTTCGAGAATGTCTGACTTATGTAACATAGTTGACGAAACAGGTGGTGCAAAATCCTCCTGTTGATCTTCCTTCTGTTCCAACCACAAACCTGTGATAAGAATCTCCTGCCCCTGTATTTCAGAAAGTTGTTTTTCCTGTTCGACATTTTTGGGCTTCAATAAAGAAATTCTGCGCTCAATGTGACACAGATGTGACCCAGTACGACGTATTTCATAATCAGGACGCATTTAGGAAGGAGCAGAAAAATGTGACATGAGATTTTCTAAAATTGACGAGATCTGACTCGTGTCATCGTCAAATTCGAGGGGTGACTCAGCTTCAAACTTAAGTCCAGCTTTTTCCTTAGCCAGTACACTACGTAGCTGTGCTCTGCGAAGTGTTTGGTTTGTTTGAGGCTGAATGCCTCGAGAAAGTAGCTCATTCTATTTCAGGTGTGAGTAGGTCATTGGGTTCAATTTTCAAGAAAACCGCCATAGTTGGCTTATGTATAGGTAGGCGAAAGACGAAAGATATTTTGTTTAAAGATATCAGGCAGTTAGACAAGAGTGAAGGATATTTTCACTACCAAATATTAGGTAGTTTTGTCAATATTAGCGAAACGGTTAAGAGAAGAAAAGATATTTTCGCTAAAAGATATTAGGTAATACAATTGACAAATTTTTAGAGAGTCATCCTTGAGGTTTGTCAACAAAAGGTAAACAATGTGAGATATTTTCACAACAAAAATATCAGATAAGATATTGTCACAGTTTAACAAAAGTCGATATTGCCATTTAGCAAAAAGGTTGTCAGACGACAAGAGATATTTTTGCTTACAGATATTAGGCAATTTTATCGACAATATATAGTCACAATCGGCAGTCACACATCGGTAGTCACAATCAATTTTAAAAAAATGACAGAAAAATCTGTCCAGGAATTTTGTGCCAGAAAATACCAAACACCTGCGATAATATTCGGTAATTCAAGGTAAGGTGTCTAGGTTTTTAATTGGCTTCAAAAATACGTGAACAGTATCTTCCGGGAATCTGCTGGTCACTTAGGGTGCTATTACTAAAGATATGTCAGCGAGTTGCTTTACAATATTTTTACGGTACACAAAAGATAGTAGAACAGTGATTCAAAAAGATGGCACTCTTAATTTCAAACACTGAACACAAACACAGCTGAAAAAGAAAAATACATACACAAATTTCAGACATTAAACCTCCACTTCTCAATTTGGCGACAACACAAAAATTATTTTTGTCCCTGATTTAGGAAGCTGTTTGTCCGATAGTTGTTACTGATTATTCATTAAAAACAATCTCCCCAGCACAGGGATTGTCAGTGTTACCCCCTTCAAAGAAAATCTTTAGGGAACGAAAACCGTGGTATATTGTGACTGACCTCAGGTGGATTTAGATCTGCTCTATGGTGAGGTCACAATTGCCTATAACACCCTACTGTAAAGTAGCTATCTATCAGATTATCAAATTTATTAAGATTAGCAGCATTTTTTAGGAGGCTGACAGATCTGGATATAGTTCAATACTCACGTTCTCTTCCTTTGCTTGCTTTGCACTGCCCAGAGTCCTAGATTTGTGGGCTCTCCAGACTAGTGCTAGGTTACATAGAAATTTAGATATCTAGAGAATAGTTAGTAAGAAATAGTTGTTTATGCAGATGCCAAAAGAAAGAAGAAATTGGGGAGGACTTTCTCTTCAATGAAACAGATACTTTAATATAACAATATATATAAATTTATTCATATAAATTAAATTTGGAATAGCAAACAAAATGAAATGAAAATGGTTGGTAAATCTCAAATAAACATTAATTGCACACAAATAACAATCAGATAAACAGCGAGAATTTCAAGAGCAGGAAATTATTAATTTACATACATGTACCAAAACAATAAAATAAAAATAAATGCATATCACAAAAATATTACTCCTAATTACTTAGGGTATCGCTCAAAATAAACACAAACACAAATGATTAGGTAAATTACTTGACGTTTGTCAATTAATTGCTAGGTTTTGTAGTGAATTGCTGGCCAGTTATTGAGTGAGGCTCAAAGAAAGAAAATCTATTAGTATTTCGTTATGTGAAATTTATATATTAATTATGAAAACTGAGAGATATTAAAGAAAATATATATGTTAGATATTTTACAGACAAAATTTGCTAATTACGATTTAAAAGAAATTTATAAAAACTTTGTGTTTAAATTTACAAAAAAAAGACAAAATCTTAGAGATTAAACAGGAAATATATAGTTGTGCTGACAGCACCTCTCTGACATAGTGTTTAAGTTCAAACGTGATTACGTGATTTTGAAAGTTCAGGTTATTAAAATTCCAGATGTTAAATTTCGGCATGACAGTTCTGCTGATTCAGAGAAAAGATTTGTTCAGACTCATCAATCTTCCGGTGCTAAAGTTACCTGGTGACCCTGTGAAGATGCTCTCCAGGTGGAATCAATTATGAGTGCCTGACACAGATTCCAGACTCCAACAAGAGCGGAAAAATTTGTGGAAAACGACTGGGACTTCCCATCGGGCCGGTGGGTGTTACTGCTTCAATATCACATGACCATTTGGCACCTATGTCGATGTTCCGAATTCGCTTGACGGAAACTTTGCGAATCGCAGTTGAAACGCGAATTTGCTTCAATATTCAGTAAAATTCACTAGCAATTGACTTAAGGTACGATAATAACCAGGAATTCTGTCTGATCACGACAATAAATCAACAATTCAAAACAGAGAAACACAACTTAGATCCCGTTTTTAGGCTGAATACTATCTTTATTTAAACTCGAAAATCGTTTAAGTTACTTTAAATAATCACTGACAATATCATTAGGTAGTACAGATAACAGAAATCACATGACAACCCTGTTTTAAGATAATTTAATAGCCACTGGAGCTGACGAATGTTCACTCTCTGAACGCTCAGCAGGGACTCCCCTACTCATGTCTCCGGTTCGGCAAATGTTTCCTGCCTGCACGCAAAATTTTGTACTCTGACCGTTACTGGCTGTGCGCTAGCTCTTTCTAGCCTCCATTCTGCGAATGAGATAAAACGAGACCTCCAGTCGGCGGCTTTGCAGACAATTCTCTCCCTGCACGCAAACGTCTTTCTTGGGTGACATCACCGATTACAGAAAATTCCAGATAAACAATATTTTGTTCTCGAATATTTCTAACGTATATTTTAAATGTCTATTTCGTTTCTGGAAATATTTGTTCAGTAATAATGCGAGGTAGTTTTCCATGGCAAACTTATAATGAATTTTAACGTACAAATTAGAAATGCAGTAAAGGTGTTTACGTACTTGAAAATTTAGCGACTTTTCATAAAAATAATTTTGAAATCAAAACATGAATTGCCTTACAGATATTGAATTGTCGGCTATTAATTAAGTCTTTTACGGGTTTATTT
This sequence comes from Tillus elongatus, assembly GCA_964006375.1. Lineage (NCBI taxonomy): Eukaryota > Metazoa > Arthropoda > Insecta > Coleoptera > Cleridae > Tillus > Tillus elongatus. Next base: position 59,365,612 of record OZ023269.1, on the reverse strand, counting down.
TGAATAATTAAAGCAATAACGAAGCGCAATCCTTACAAAGTTGATTTAAACTCGTTTATATAGGCACCTAATGTTATCTTTGAAAAATTTGTTAGAACTATATTTTAAACTTTAAAACAAATATTGATAGTATTATTCCAAATTTTTCACAAAAATTTGCTACGAAACAGTTTTTTTTCTCTGTTGTCTATTTTAAACTTAATATTATTGAAGCTGCTATTGCTCGCAGTATCTATTTCGTCGAGCAAAGTAGGCAAAGTACTCCTTTAAGTTGATGTAAAATTAGTTTAAGGAGGCCTCAGATTTTCTATTAAAATTTGCCCAGAACATATAATTTTTAAGAGCATCCGCTAGATATTAAACAGTTTATTACTAACCAAACGATTTAACAACTGCATTTCCAAGTTTATCTTAAAACCTGGTTTGTTCTAGATTTTCTTGTTGTATTTCACTAAAAACACAGGTACACACACCACGTACACATTTTGACACACCATAAAACACATATAGATACTGATTTAACACAGATTTAACACATGTAACACCAATATGCTTTAACGGTTATTTGAAAACGTTTATATTTTCTATCTCGCCCCGATTCCTAAATAAACTAAAACAATCACGGTCGATGTACCTAGTTCTAATCAGCATTTTCGTCAGCTGTTTGACATTGCTGCCCGTTTAATATTGAAACGTTTATATTAGCTTGTATAATATATCACAACGTTTCTTTCCAAAGTCTTTAAATATTCTTAGTCCTAGGCTAAATATATATTGTTGTTATGCTAGACTTCATCTCTTTGTTTTTCATTCTACGTACGTCAAGTGATGTCTATTTATTAATTATGTTATTGTAATTTTCCATTTTATCTTATTATACCGGGTTAGATACATTTCCACTTTGAATTTTCGCGTTCTTTGCCTACGTCACCTCAGGTTAGTTCGATGCGTCTTCGGGTCAGCTAGACGTTGGGTGGTGGAACTATTCGGGTTAGCTTCGACGTCGGGTGGTGTAACTGTTCGGGTCAGCTCGGAGGCGGGTGGTGGAACTATTCGGGTTAGGTTCGGCGTCGGGTGGCGGAACTGTTCTGGTCAGCTCGGAGGCGGGTGGCGGACGGTCGGGTCAGATCGCTGGGTGGCGAAGGTCGCGGGTGGCGGGCTTAGAACCGGCTATCTATATCTACTGCGGTATTATTGACGTGTTGAGCTAACGTGCATATATCACTGTGGCACTTGCAGTCACTTTTATGGAGAGAGATTCTCCTTGATAGAGTAGTATGTGGTGTTTGGCCCACGTACTTGTGGGGTCAGTTATGTGCCAATTTCGAGAGATATTAGTAAGCTTTCAGAGCCTAGATTTTGTGACGGCCACTTGGGGGTTACTACTAGTTTTCCCTAACCTGGGGAATTTCGGGATGACTTCCGGGACACGGCTTTAGCACGGGATCATGCTCCGACGCCAACGTCTATAGAATTGGTCAGGGAGTAGACGCGCTCCCTCGGGATGCTGCCCCTCTCCCAAGTCACTGTCAACGAATACACTAGCCCAGGGTAGTTTCTAGTAGAGACAGAGTCCTCCTAAGTCAACACAAAGTCCCCCGGGACTTCTGGTAATGGTCTTTATTAAAGAGCTGGAGTTAAATCGTATTTGGGTGGATATTCTGGGAGAATAAATGAAATATCGAGTAAATTCAAATAAAATTATATTCGCTAATTATATACACAAGGGGATAACGGGGTCCTGTTACCAGGAAGCCTAGCAATTATGGGCGTCCAGAGGCAGAGGTGGTTATTTGGCTTTAAATTATGGTAACGCGCGGATTGCACGGGGACGGTTAAGCGGCAACGTTTAAGCGGTGCAGGGTGGTGGCGGGATAGTGATTAATAGCGGGTGTTCCCCAACGGGCAGGCAACTTACAGGGTGCGGCGAACACCACATCAAGCTAAGCTAGCTGCGTTCTAATTTGTGTGGCACCAACAAGTATTATCTACGGCCCACCATTCACGCGCTTTCACTCGCACGCTCGGGGAACCTTGTTCGGCGCGGAAGAAGCCCACCCCTGTTCCTGGATTTACGCCCCTCCTGAACGGGGCCGTGGACGGCCCGGGGCGCCAGGCGCCGCCTATCTGGCTTTCAATCCGGACCAACGCAGTCGCTGCTATCCGAATCTACCCCAGCCAATGCAGCTCCCAACCCCCAGAGCAGCCGGCTGCCAGGGACAGGAGAAGAACAGTCCCACCCTCGAAAGGACAGGAAGCACTCGTATACCGCCGATGCGGTCCACCCGGGCCAGACCGGGAGGCGGAAGACCACCGGGCTGCCTCAATCCAAGCCAGTGCAATCGTTGCGCGTGGACCGATTACAGACCAGGAATATCCCTACTCCGACTCCCTTATTCGGGATACAGGGGCGGCTTCACGGAGGGTCGTTTTTGACTGGAACGGAGAGTGCAGTCACTCCAACCGTCCCGATACATTATTCCTCCGCTCGGACGCTTCCCTTGTGATCCCGGGAGAATCGGAGCCTCGGGACCGTGGCCCCCAACCACCCAGGCGAAACCCGCGAGCACCGCCAGCGGCGCCCCTGGTGATGATGGCGGACAGCGGCTTTCAGCAGACCGTGTCCCACCGCCTGAAGGCACCCAGCGCCGTGACAGAGCGTCCAACGGTTCTACCATGGGCTCGTTAAATAATATTAGACTGTCACGTACCTGGGGCTTTCCTCGATGGCGACGCTCACACAGCAAAACTCTCCGGCGGTGTCCTGCACTGGCAGCCTCGCTCTCTGCTCTTTCGGTAATCGGTCCTTCCACTCTGCGTACTCTACCACGGCACTTCTTTACTATCGACGTACTTGATTGTTCACGGCGACACTCGTACCGATTCTGTCGCGGTTTCCGACCTCAGCGCTATTCCTAGCCCTGCGCTCTCTGCGCCTGTCCGGCCTTCGGCAACTCCCGATGCATTCTCCTAGCGACAGCAACCTCTGCGGCTTAACGTGTCGGGCTTCGCGTATTATTTCACCGGAGCGTACGCGAATATTCCCACCGTTACAATTGGTAATTGTGGCTTATTACACGGCTGCAGTTATTGTTGCTGCATTTATTATTGCGGTTTATTATCGAGCTAGATAATCCCTTCAAGATTAGTCACATCGTGACACCTTCCCCTCACTTATGGAAGAAAAAACAAAGTTTTTTTTCTTATTGCGCGAACCCAGACTGCCCCTGGCTACCCATGTACAAAACGGCAAGGAGCGGACAACAGAGCTAGTGGGATCTCTTTTGTCCCACCTTCTGGCAACCGGACCCAGATAAAAGTGCATCCTGCATTCTAATAGATAAACAAAACTTCAGGTCCTTACACACTAATTCCATACCTGAGTTATCTATGAAAAAAAAACACAAGATCCTAACTTCTAATAAATAAACAAAACTTCAGGTCCTTACACACTAATTCAATACCTACGCGATCTACGAAAACAAAAGATCCCAATTTCTAATAAATAAACAAATCCTCAGGTCCTTACATATGTACACAAAAAATTGCCAATCGGCGGGGAGAAAATAAATCAACAAAACTTCAGGTCCTTACACACTTAACTGAAACAAGACACCATTTGCCAACTGGCCTAAATTAAACTGTCCTCACCTATAGCTCGGCTGTCCCTGCACCGTCGGGGTGGCACTCCGTGGAAGTGTCTCACTCACTTACGACCCGCACTACACTTACTGTCTGTAAGCCGGTCGTAGGGTGCAGCCAGCGTTGCCAAGGCGCTGCGCCGGCCGTGGTCCTCTCCGCCGGATCCATGGTGCCCCAGCTGGCATTAGGTGATAATGTCTGCCCTGGCAGTAGTGTGTAGCCCCTGAGCCGGTCCCCTCATGCCGTGGCTCGTTGCGTTGGGAACCCCTGTGGTTCCTGTCTTCCCGTACTATGTCACATTGTGTCCCTATGTGAGTAACTCGTGGGACACACTGGGTAATCTTGGTGCTACTTTTCGTCTTCTGGGCCGTCTGCGGTCCCTTCCGGTTCGGACACGGACACTCTCGGGACATAACGCCCACTTTCCCACACTGGGAGCAGAACAGTTTAAAGGGTTCTTCACAACGGTCTCGGGTGTGTCCAGACTGTCCACACCTCCGGCACAACGTCCCGTTTCTAACTGGCAGGTCTCGGTTCCACGAGAGCGACTTACTCCTGGCTCCCGGCGTCTGTAGGGGGATGAAACTTTTTCAGGTCTTTAATATGTAAACACCGCAGTAGCTTTCCCTTGGTGTCGCGAAGATCGTAGACCACCGGGGACACCACTTTGACCACCGTATAGGGGCTGGAATATTTCGCCGCTAGTTTTGAGGCGAAGCCACTAGTACCTGAAGATAACGTGTGTTCTCGGCGTAGCACCTGTTCACCGACTTTGCAGCGCCATTCCCTACGGTGCATATTATAGTGGTGACTTTGTTGGGTGAACGCTCTGGACAGATTCAGTCGCACCAGCTCGAACGTTTCTCTAAGCTTCTGTAAACGGTCATGGCGGTCTTCGATTTCTTCCGACGTCGCTTCTGGGTCTTCTAGCTGACCTTCGGCTCGGGTTTCCTGCTCGGCATGTACGGCTTTCGGTACGGGCAATTCGCGACCGAAGTTCAGGAATGTTTGGCCCTGTTGATGGCGAAGCCCAGTTCAGGCAGCCTTTCGTCCCATTATCGCTGATCATGCTCGCAAAACTGTGCGATCATGGTTTTGAGGGTGCGGTTGGCCCTTTCCACCGCATTGGCCTGAGGAGTATACACTGGGGTTAATCGCTGGGTTATTCCTAACTCCTTTAGCCAAGCTTTATGTTCATGAGACACGAATTGTTTGCCGTTATCGGAAATCAGGGTCTTCGGGCAGCCAAACTTGGCGATTATCATTTTAAATAATGCTTTGTTGACAGCGAGGGCGGTGGCCTTTCTCAACGGCCGACATTCCACCCATTTCGTGAAGCGGTCTTGGGCGACGATGGTAAAATTGTGCCCCTTTTTGGACCGCGGCAGAGGGCCCACCAAATCTACGCAGACGGTTTCCCACGGGGCTTTGTTCAAGGAGGGTTGCATTTTCCCCGGGGTCTGTTGTTGGGAGACTTTGATTCTCTGGCAGCGGTTACATTGTCTTACATAGCTAGCGACCTCTCGAAACATCCCTGGCCAGTAGTAATGGCCGTATATCCGGGCAATGGTTTTAGAAATACCCATATGCCCGGCGGTGGGTTGGTCGTGGTTTTCCAGTAGAATTCTTCTACGTACGTTCTTAGGGATGCACAACTTCCAGGGGTTGCTCAGCTCGGGCTCGCTTAAGTTAGATGCGTCCCAAAAGTTTCGGTATAACCTCCCCCCTCTGATGGAATAATCAGGGAATGCTTCTGGGTTATTTTCCACCTCGATCAATTTATGCCTGTACCAAGAACAGCTGGCTTCCTCCTCCGTGAAGCAGATATTTTCTTCTGCGTACTCTTCGTAGGTTTCCAACGGCGCACGGGAGAGAGCATCGGCTACCCGGTTTAGCGCTCCTCGTCTGTATTTTATCGTGAAGTCATACTGTTGCAGAAAGACACTCCACCTGGCTACCCGTCCTGTTGGGGTCTTAATGGTTTGCAACCACCGAAGGGATTGGTGGTCCGTCAACACCGTGAAATGGTACCCTTCCAAGTAGGGGCGCATTTTCTCAATCCCCCATACTACGGCTAGGCACTCTTTTTCTGTCACGGAGTAATTTCTCTCAGCTGGGCCAAGCGTTCGGCTGGCATAGGCTATGACTTTCTCTGCCCCATCGATGTTTTGAGTCGGCGCTATGGCCAGGCCATTATCACTGACGTCAGTAGTAGATAGGGGGCCACCCTGGCCCACCCCCCCCCCCCCCTCCACTTTTCTGCGCATGCGTTGACCGATGACGTCACGACGGCGGGAGCCAGCTGATAGGTTCCAAGTTCCCGCCGGCCGCCATGTGAGCATGCGTTAACAGATGGCGGGTAACGGTAACCTGATAATTAGCCATGTGAGCATGTGTTGACAGAAACGTGTCAGGTCCCAAGTTCCCGCGTGCCGCCATTCGGCTGTCGGATCAGCGACTGCCAAATGGCGGGAGTCAGCTGTCATCTGCCCGCCGACGTCACACGTTCAAGATGTCCGCTACAGAAACCGGCCATCTGGTCACGGATAATCTGTCAGTTCACATGTTACAAGATGGCTGCTGCTGCTGTCAGGTCCCAAGTTGCCGCCATGTGGTTATACACACGTGTTTAGCAGGCCCGCTAGCCAAATGTGGGGTTAGAACTCCCGATTCCCCATGCTGAATGTTAAGTCTTGTATAGGTTATGTTTTAGTTGACATCAAGCGTGCGTTGTCGCTGTGACGTATAGGACTCCGATTCCCGCTAACCGACTGTTATAGGTTAAGTCTGACATATGTTCGTTTGTTAAGGTTAAATCTTGTATGTTAGGTTAGGTTGGCTGTTGGCAGTTTGCTAGCCGAATGTTGTTATGAGTTTACCACGTGTTGGTTCTCACATGTAGTGCAAACGTGTTTGCTAATACAAATAGATATTAACTAAACACATGTGATTATTAGTCAAATCTTATGTGAAAACAATTACAGTTTAGAAAAAACAGAGGCGGTGTCAACATGTATAAATTGGGGTGCACACACACTCTTAAGCTCATTCACAATTGAGTTATCACACAGAGAGAGAGGACGTGCTTCAGTTTGCTCTATCTGTTTCAAAATGGCTACATTAAGTGATGTGTGTTATCAGCAAATTAAAGACAAATTCTGGTATGGTCTATTTGGAGACTTTCAATTTGTTATCGATAAGAATACTGGTTATTTCAATGCAACAAAATTGTGCAAGAGTGGGGAGAAAAGATTTAGACATTGGTTGGAAAATAAGAAAACTAAAGAGTTGATTGCCTATTACAACAGTCAGCTGAAGGAACATTTGGGTAGCCGGAATACCGGCTACCCAAATGTTCCAACCGAAGGCGCCCGCTTAGTACCGACAACTGCCACATGCGTGATTAAAATAACAACACATTAATTTTAACAAAGACTTTTATTTGATACAAAGTACAAGTGTGTAAACTAAATCAAATCACTCTGCCACAAGCCATTCCAGCCTTTAAGTATGGTACGCTTACGTTTTACGGTTCTTGCCAGTTGTTGGAATTCATTTATAGAATTCTCAACTTTAGATGGTTCATCGTTACGTTGGTGTTGTTGTCGTCGGCGACGCTTCATGGTGATGATGGATTTAAAAGTATCCACTTGTCGTGCAAATCTTTCAGATTTTTGTCTATTTCACCCAACTTCTTCTTTAGCTTGTGGCTCTTTGACAGATCGATATCTTTTAAAACTTGAGCTGTTATGGTCTTGGTTACATTTTTCAATTTCTGTTCAAATTCGTTTTTCAAATCTTCCAACTCGGGCTTGTGCACAGCCTCTAGCAGTATGGCTATTAGTCTTTGTGTCACTTCATCTTTATTCTTCAGATACTCAGCTTTATGTTTCTGATAGTCGTCCACCCACGCATCAACAAATGTTTTAGTTACGCCATCTGTGGAATCAATAGGGTCGGCGACGTTACACAATCTACGGCGTTGCACATCTAAATCACCACTTGCAGTTCTTGGGAAAGTCTCTCTTTCGATTATTTTAAACTTTACACGTTTATTGGGCGGGGAACGTCCGAACTTATCGATAGACATTTTTATACTAAGCAATAGATAGGCATATATGACCTTATGTAGATTTACTAGGCGGCGATAACACTAGCTTCCTTTAGTTCTTCCAAGATTGACTGAATTTCGTTGTTATGAGCATTATTACCAGCAACAACTTGGGAAGCCACTAAAAGTCTAAGTCTATCAACCAACGCGTTTATGTCATCCCAATACACATGTGCTATTGCTTTGTTATTTTGTATCATATAGTTGTTAGTGCTGATGCTGCTGATGCTGCTGGTGCTGCTGTTGCTGCTACCACTGCTCGCATCACTCTGAGCTTTAGATTCAGTCTTTTGTTTTTTGTTAAGATGTGTGATGTGGTCGTTGTCGTGGTGGACGTCGTCGTCATAGGCGTAACCAAAACCTTGAGGCGTTGAGGATCTTCGCCCTCGTGGGTTTATAACTGGTTTTATTAGAGTCAGATACTTTTCCGAGGAACAACCCTTGGTTCGTGCGTTGGGATCGTAGTTCATTTTATGCACACTAGTTGCTTCTAGAATATCTCTATAGTGTTGAAGATCGTCATACGTATACCCCCTAGGTGTTTTCATAAATATCAATTCTAGCAGCCCTTGTGTTTGTGGATATTACCTTTGACCCAGTCGAATGTCATCATCAGTAAAGTCTAAGCGTTTGTTGCCAACACTCCAGCTACCAGTATCTTTAGCGTAGCGAGCACCATACGTTTGATCAATGGTAGCAAGTCTCGGTGGTTCAGTAAAATACTTGTCTATATAATATCGAACTCGTTCAGGATATTGCTCCAAAAATTCGTGATATGCTGGGTTGGTGGTGACAGTTTGTAGGTCTGCCTCAAGCTCTTCAAATGTTGGGATATCCTCATCGGAACTTGTCTCCATACCTGGTTCGGCTTCAAAAACTTCATGATCTTTAAGGAACTCAACTTTTGGTTTCGTTTCTGGTATATCAACTTCTTCTTTGGGTTGTTCAGCCACTGGTGGCAGCAGCTGCTGCTGCTACAGTGCTGATGTGTTTCTAGATATTTCACTTAGCGGTTCAACAATTGGTTTATATAAACGTTGCAGAGCATCATCATTCTCAGCTCTGTTAAGCTTAAGCATTAGATGTTTTTTTCGAATATTTTCAGCAAGTTGTAAAATCCTTTTCTTAACTTTTCGCTCTTGCTTACCCATCACCTCCATCGTGCTAAAGTTAGTTGGTGCTACCTGCTGGTCTACTCACTTGTTAGAGCGATACAAGCTGTGTGGTGGTTTGAGGTATACTAACTCCGCCATGGTGCATGTCTTCTTCTTATTTATCACGATGTCTGTCTGTCATGTTAGACAGCTGTATGACAGCTGTTTAAGACAGATGTGTTAGACAGCTGTGTTAGACAGCTGTGTTAGACAGCTGTGTTAGACAGCTGTATGACAACTGTTAGACAGCTGTCTGTCCTGTCTATCATTGGTTGCAACCACTTAGATTAATATATATCTATCGAATCCTTTTCTATACCGGCCTTTGTGTACATCGTTTTCTTTTACAATCACCAACACACCATACTTATTATCTTTCCAGCATTGGCAGCATATATTTTTAAATTGTTTAAAGTCCATATCAGTGGTCACATGATCGTCGTACACGTGTTTTAAATTAGTTTCATCTTGCTTGAATAACACAACAACGTTTGCGTTGTCACGTACCAGATGTTTGGGTATTCGAGTACATGTTTGACAGAGATAGAATGAATCAATATTGTTGTGTCTGCCCATACTAAAGTATGCTCTTATTTTATCTTGTTTGTCACACGCCACATCATCAAAGATAAACACAGAGTTGTCCAAAGCATCTTTTGGATCTAAGATTTCATCGTTTTCACTATACGGATAGTAACCAACACCTTTTGATGCATCCAACACCTCCTTTAACATCTTGTATTTCGGTTGATACAACGACTTTGAATACACATACACGTTATCGAACTTTAAACCGTTTGCTTCAAACAATAAACTCAGCATGACATTTGTTTTACCACATCCACTAGGACCGCATATGATACATCGAACGGTGTTTGGAAAGAGAGGACCATGCCTCAGTTGTTCTGCTGTATCTGTAACAGCATCGTCTATATTTGTAATGGGTAACGCAGAAGCGTTTTTGATGGTACTCATCTTGACTTGAACTAAACTATATTTTTGGTGTGTGTGTATATAAATATAGATGCAAGTGGGACGCACAGTCAGTATGAATGTTGGTGTCACATAGTGAGGGTCGTTATTAACAAAGAAGGACGCAAGTTTTGCTGAAAAGTTGGAGCGTTACAAACACCATGAAAGTTAACAGAAAACTTGGTGCGGGTCTTGATGTAATCAGCTCGAAGCCAAAGAAGAAAGTTCCCTTTAAAAACATAATAAGTCTGATTGGGGAAGTTATAAAAGATAGAAACCTTATTCCAACAGAGAACGCTGTGTTTGATATAGCTCATGCAATCGTTAGAAACATTGGTGGACGTAATAAGGTGCAGAAACCTCGAGTTATTCCAATACCTAAAAGCGGAGGCTTCCTTCCCCTGTTGCCTCTGATATTTGGTGGTCTCTCAGCACTAGGAGCTCTGGGTGGCGGTGCTGCTGGTATTGCTAAAGCCGTGAACGATGCCAAGTCTGCGAAACAGAAACTGGAGGAGATAGAACGTCACAACAAAACAATGGAAGCCATCGCGATGGGCAGGAGAGGCAGTGGTTTGAAATTTAAGCCAAAATGCAAGAGACTGGGCAAAGGCTTGTATCTCAAGAAACAACGCTCCGGTTATGGGTTGTATCTGCAAAAGCCAAAAAACTAAAGTGTTTACCAGCAAGACCTCTAACAAATGTAGATCTTGTCAAGTTTGCTGGTAAAATGAAAATCCCATATTTTAGAGGTGTATACATGCGAGATGAGCTTCCACACAATGGACCACGTAAAAATGAATCGTTCATCATGAATTTACAAACACACAAGGAGCCAGGCAGTCATTGGGTTGCTGTGTGGAAACGTGGCGGCATCGTCGAGTACTTTGACTCGTATGGAAACTTGAAGCCTCCTGTGGAGCTGCAACGTTACCTTAAAGACTATTCCATCTTGTATAATCATGATGTGTATCAAACATATAATACTTTTAATTGTGGTCATTTGTGTTTAAAATTTTTGCAATAAAAGACTCAAACAGTAGCCTGTGTGTATCAGTCATGGCGCACACCTTCGTGTTGAAAGATCGCAGCTCCCATCTGTCGTCAGACTACCATCCGCCAATTGCTTTGGATGGTAGTTATGCTGTTGCTTTGATAGGCTTTCACACCTACAACAACATACCCAACATCTATGAGGGTAAAAACAAATTTCATGTCAAAGAAGGAACTGGTTGGCGGACCATCACGATACCCACTGGTGCATATGAAATAACACACTTGGAAGAGTTACTTCAAAATGAAGTTGTTGGTGCTACAGCAACACACGAACAAAAGCAGCAGGCTCTGATTCTGACACCTAATCCGAATACCATCAAATGTAAAATAAAGTGTTATACAAGTGTCAGTTTTGAATTTGATGGTTCGATTGGGCGAATGTTGGGGTTTTCAAAACAAGTTCTTCAACCGGACATCTTTTATGAATCTGATTTACCTGTTGAAATAGTGGATGTTAGACAGATTCGCATCGAAACTAATATTGTGTCTGGTTCCTATTATAACGGACAACCCTCACATACGCTGTATGAGTTTGCTCCGATGGTTGATCCGGGCTACGCAATCGACATAGAACCTTAAAATTTAATTTACCTGCCGGTGAACAAGCAAGAGATTTCGAATATAAGCATCGACATCGTCGATCAAGATTCAGTTCCTGTCAACTTTCAAGGTGAAGAGGTGTCTGTTCGCTTGAAACTTATCAAGGTTGCTTAACATGTTGGTCTTTAAAGATATAAAAGAAAGTGCACCCACCAAAACAACTTCAGTTGAGGCAGGCAGTTCAAAGGGTACACTTCGTCCCGATAATATTGAGTTCCTGAAAAGCCTGGGCTATCATGTCGTCAAAACTAGAAATATTCAAAGACCCCGTGTTTGATGATGCCATCGATCGCTAAGAACTGCGCTCTTACTATTCACCAACTAAATCGTTTGGTAACAGCGATGAAATTGAAATAACCATCAATCAGCAAGATGCGTTCGTATGTCTGGCCGAGTCAGCTCTAATAATAGAAGGTGCTCTGGAACCTTTAGCAGTACAAAACGCCAATGGTGAGTGTTATCTGTCAAATAATGGAGGAGCTGCTCTGTTTGAATCCATGACCTATGAGTTAAATAACAAGGAGGTGGAACGAGTGCGAGACCCATACACCACAACAACCATCAAAAGTCTGCTATCCTTCAGTAAGAACGAAGCCAAATCTCTTAGCAATGCCGGACTGAATGTGTCGTCGGAGCACGTCACCTTAAACGATAACAAGTTTCACATGCTCATACCTATTTGGTTCCTCTTCAGTTTCTTCCATCATTTCAAAGGAGTTCTCTGTGGCAAACATACTTTCCGATTTACAAGAGCTCGATATGATTCCAACGGCTATTACAGCACAGGTACGGCACGAGCAAAAATTACCGTAACCAATATGTTTTTAAAGGCAAAACATGTCTTTCCCAATGATAAAATGAAATTGGAGCTGATGGATAAAATAGCAAAAGACACATCTATATTTCTCGCATACCGCAAATGGGACATATATGAGCTACCATCACTCAGAGATATAAACAGAGATGTGTGGGCTGTTAAAACTGCAACCAACTTGGAAAGACCTCGATATGTGATTATAGCCTTTCAAACAGATCGCAAGGACAACGTAAGCAAGAAGGCAGACTTTTTGGATAACATTGGTATGGTGGATCTCCGAGTGTTTCTAAATTCAGAATGCTACCCTTATGAATCTATGCATATGTATTTCGAGAAATCCAAGTATGCGGAAGCCTATCAGATGTATACAGATTTTCAAAAAAGCTTCTGTTATAAAAACATGTCGGAGCCTATCTTGAATTATGAAGAGTTTAAAGACCGAGCTCTATTTGTGATCGACTGTCAACACCAGAACGAGTCGATCAAGTCGTCAACGGTGGACATTAAAGTGGAGTTTATGAGCCGAGCGAACTTCCCTAACAATACACGTGCTTACTGTTTGGTTATTCATGACAGTGTATTGGAATATAAACCTCTAACGGGCATCGTTAGAGCCATTATGTAATAATAGTAACTATGTCACTTATGTATCAATATGTACAGCCACTATGTAATAATATAATTTACTATGTCACTTATGTATCAATATGTGCAACCTAGGGTTGTACCCCAAATAAATTCTTTATTGTATGTAAATCATTTGTTTTATTTTTCTTACCTGCATTTTAACCAACCCTCGTATTCCACTAGTAAAATGGACACATGTGAGAACCAACACGTGCTACACAACAAACGCGCGTGTGTGTGTATTTTTAAAATCTCAATTCTTAATGAGTACCCTCGTATATATATATATATATATATATATATATATATATATATATATATATATATATATATATATATATATATATATATATATATATATATATATATATATATATATATCATATTTAATTTTTTTGTATTAAATTGAGTTTGTTATTATTGAGAAACCCGCGCATATATGTGTGTTTAACTTCCATTCTTAATTTTATTGAACAGTCCTGGTATGTATATGCATCACATTCTCCTTATATCTTAATACGTGTGTTTACATTTACATACTATGTTGTTGAATAAATAACTGTATGAATAATCTGCCTTAGGCAATCTAGGTTTCCGCGATAGACTTTCTCTTTTATATTAAGTGCAACTGCAGCTAAGAATTATAGTGTATTTACGTTCATCGAAGCATTATTTGCAATAAAAGCTACGTTTAAATATACATATCAAAATATCGTCCTCTAGGTCTTTGTTAATTAATGTAACCAGCTTCGTAAACGAGTTATTTTCAGCTGAAGATACATTTGTCTCGCACAAGAAAATGCATAATAACTGGCTATGATATTTAATACTTAAATTATATAATATGTCGTTTTTGTTTTAAGCAATTCATGTAGGTATAACGTCAACATTCAACAGAAATAATTTAAAAAAGTTAAAACAGCCACTTTAGTACTAATATACCCTATCTAGGTCACTGATATTCATTCATTCAAAAGATGGTTGTATATATTACACGTTAAAGTATTACTTTCACTTAGATCTCCTTGGTCTAACGGTTTGCGTCTCCGCCTGCTATTCTAAAGGTAACGCGTTCAATTCTTAGCCACTTCTTCAACACCATTTTCTATAAACAAATTAGTTGTCCATTTCAAGTACCCGCTAGCTAGCCCTCTCTCTCTCTGTGTGTGTGTGTGTGTATTAGTGTGTGTGTGTGTATTAGTGTGTGTGTGTGTGTGTGTGTGTGTCTGTGCAGAGTCCAGAATACCAATAATAAAGTCAACAAATATATGGACTCTCTACAGGCGCAAACCTTTTCGATAAAATTCAAATTTCGCGCCAAAACTTAACAGCACTTAACCTTAACAAACAAATAATCATAACCACAAATTTTCACATGGCAAGTTCATAAAAAAACATATACAACACGTTGTGAGGCTGTTGCCTGGCAACCAATAACCTAAGAGCACAACAACACATACTTGATGTCAACAAAAACATAACCTATACAAGGCTTAACATTCAGCATGGGGAATCGGGAGTTCTAACCCCACATTTGGCTAGCGGGCCTGCTCAACACGTGTGTATAACCACATGGCGGCAACTTGGGACCTGACAGCAGCAGCAGCCATCTTGTAACATGTGAACTGACAGATTATCCGTGACCAGATGGCCGGTTTCTGTAGCGGACATCTTGGAACGTGTGACGTCGGCGGGCAGATGACAGCTGACTCCCGCCATTTGGCAGTCGCTGATCCGACAGCCGAATGGCGGCACGCGGGAACTTGGGACCTGACACGTTTCTGTCAACACATGCTCACATGGCTAATTATCAGGTTACCGTTACCCGCCATCTGTTAACGCATGCTCACATGGCGACCGGCGGGAACTTGGAACCTATCAGCTGGCTCCCGCCGTCCAGATGTCATCGATCAACGCATGCGCAGAAAAGTGGAGGGGGTGGGCCAGGGTGGCCCCCTATCTACTGTCAGTTGTCAAGACGAATTCCGTCGAAAAGTCAGGGCATGTCAATATAGGCGTTTCCGTGAGTAGCGTCTTTAGTTCCTGAAAAGCCTGTTCTTGTTCTTCACCCCAATTCCAACGGTTCTTCTTCTTTAGTAGCTTACTCAAGGGTGTCACCACCTGCGAGAACTGCGGAATGAAGCGGCGATACCAGGAGGCGACTCCCAAGATTCTGCGGACATCCCTTACGTTTCGCGGAGTCGGCATGGCCTTTATGGCTTCTACTTTTTCGGGGTCCATGCTGATGCCATCAGCGGTGACCACATGTCCCAGATATTTCAGTGATTTCCGGCAGAAGTGACAGTTTTCCGGGTTCAGCTGTAAATTACTCTGTCTCAGCCTTCGGAACACTTCCTTCAGGTTCTCCAGGTGCTCCTCAAAGGTCTCGCCCATCACAATCACGTCGTCCAGGTAGGCAAAAGCGTGCGGTTCCATATCGGGGCCTATTATGGTATCTAACAGGCGCTGGAATGTCGCTGGAGCCGAGTGAATTCCGAAAGGCATAACCTTAAACTGGTACAACCACCTCCCTGGGACGGTAAAGGCGGTAATTGGCTTACTGGGCGGCGTCAGGGGAATCTGCCAGTACCCCTGTTTCAAATCCAGGCTGCTTTCGTATTTGGCCCTAAGAAGTTTATCTAGTATGCCGGATATATAGGGCAGCGGGTAGGCGTCCTTGGCTGAAACCTTGTTGACTTCCCTGAAGTCCACACAGAAGCGGTATTTTCCGTCCTTTTTCCTAACCATCACTACGGGCGAACTCCACGGACTGCTAGAGGGTTCTATGATCCCTTCTTCTAACATTCGGTCAACCTCGTCATTAATAACCTGTTGCATTTTCGGATTTTGTGGGAGGTATCGCTGTTTAATCGGTTCTTTCTTTGACAGGCGGATGTGATGTTGCACCCGGTCCGTAGTGCCAGATATTCAATCAAAATACCTAAGTTCCTTTCCCAAAAGTCCATCTAGGCGATGCTGTTCTTGCGGGGTTAATTCCCCCAAGATCTTTGTCTCCATAGTCTGTATTGGAACGGCTGGTGGGGGTGGAGTTGCTGACGTCAGCAGCTCCCCCTGGAGGTAGGTTCTGGAGGTCTGCAAATCTATGTGAAAGTCATACGTGCCCAAAATATCCATCCCCAATACGATGTCTACCGGGAGGTGGGGCAAATATAATAGGTCGCACTGTATCTTCTTGTTACCCAGTATTAACTGCGTCACATACATTTGTTGCACGGGTACTAGCCTTCCATCTGCGATGCGGGTGTTTACTGCTGGTAAAGGAACGATTTGTAGGTCGTTCGCGTCAATTCCCTCAAGTGCGTGCTTGCTTAGAAAAGAGCGGGTCGCTCCCGTATCTAACAGGGCACTGAAATCCTTCCGTCCTATCCTTGTCTTAATCAGGGGTCTATTGTCCGTCCGAGTTGGTCGGTCAATGGCAGATGTGTCGCTGGGGTGGAACTGTTGGAGCCTGGGCCCTCCACAGCTCCGGTTTAGTTTCCCGGGCATTTGCAATCCCGGGATAAAATTCCCGCTTTGCCACAGGGTGAGCAAAACAGTCGTGGAGCTCTCGGGCATTGGCTTCGCATGTGCCTTGTCTCCCCACAATTCCAGCAGGTTGCACGTGTTACAGCGAAACGAACCTGCTTACCAGCCTCCGAGCGGTCAACTGTAGGCGAAGCTGGGGGTGTGGGGCGGTTCTTAGGGGTGGAAGTGAGATTCCCTCCTTCTTGTCTCTCCGGAGGAGGCTTGTTAGGTTTCGGTGAACTTCCCTTTGCATCTTTCAACTCCTTCAGCAGCGACTCGATGGCCTTTGTCTTTGCAATAAACGTGCGTATATCCGGTACGTCACAGTTCCAAAGCATATGGCGGAACTCCGGGCGTAGGTTCCTTTGTAACCAGGTCAGTTCTTGTTGCCTGGTGATGCTTCCATGTCTGCGGATGAGTGTCCTGTAAATCCGTGATGTAGGTGAACACGGGTTCCTCGGCTCTATGCAGCCGACGACTTATTTCAGCCTCCAAACCTTCAAAGTAATTCGCCGGAAAGTAAAAGCGTTTAAAATCTTCCACAAAGTCTTCCCACGATGCCCAGTACGCTCGGTTATTTCGGTACCACAACAGCGCTTGGTCCTCCAGGATTTGTGGCAGTACGGGTAGAAGGTGGTCCGGCGATATGTTAAAGTGCAACCGAACTTCTTCTAGACGTTCTAAGAATGCCACGGGGTCGGATTTTCCCCGGAAATGTAAGTTCCATGCGAACACGTTAGGGGGCTCTGGTCGTCGAAACGTCGAAGCCGTACTGACCGGAGGCATCGGCGGCGGGAGGAATGGCTTTTGCGCAGGCAGTGTCAGGTGCTCGAGTAAATTTCCCGTTGGCGGTGACGATGGCGGCGGTAACACGGTATTGCTAGGCGGCGGAGTTGCCTCGGTATGTGGCTGTGTCCCATCTCGCAAAAAGTCAATTAGTTGTTTCCTCATCTCCTCAACGGTAGCCTGCGGTCACAGACTAAACTTCTGCAACTCTGTTTCTAGTTCGGGTTTCCTAAGCCTGTATACCCATCCTACCCGACCATCAAATATGCCTTGGTCGGGTTTCTCTGGATGATCAGACTCGACGGCCTTCTCCGCTTTCGGGTCTGACATTTTCTCGCTTAAATAACAAAAGTGTAAAGCGGAAAGGCAGTGACGCGATGCTGTCAGAGGTGTCAAAGTAGTATCAGGTTGTCGTTATTCGGGTCGGTCACGGTAGTTTCCTTAATCAGTAGTGGCGCAACGGTAATAGTAAATAATAAAAAAATACAAATAGCGGAAACAATTCGGTAAATACGGTAAAAAAAATCTACTGTTCTAAACTAAAACAAACAAAGCAAAGATCTAAACCTGGAATTAAATTTGTTGATAGGAAAAAAAGCGTGTTACATAGCGGTAAAACTTCACCAAGCGTTATCTAAAACAGTGTTAGCTATTAGTTCTAAAAAAAAACCAACTTATAAAGTCCAAAAGCTGCCACAAGGAATTCTACCAGTGCATAAACAAAGCAATTTAATTATCAAGGTTCTACAAAGTAATGATGATACGACGGTGACTGTCGTAGATAATAATATTAAAACGAATGTGTAAACTCTGCCTCTGTTTTAAATAAAATAAAACGGATTATTAAAGGTATTATATCTTATCTCTTGTTTCTAAAAATTACTTATCGCATTTCATATTAAATTATATGCATTAAAATTTATAAATTCTAAAATATTTACAGCTCCTCGATAAATTCACTTTTCTCTAATTTAACTTAAATATAGCGGGTTGATTAGGCTATCATATCTTATCTAAGATACCTTAAATTTTCTCTCGTATTTCATACCAAATTATATACACTAAAATTTTCAAGTTCTGAAATATTTACTTCTCCATATATCCACCTTTCTTTAATTTAAAATAACTTAGGTCCCTGCTCGGGCGCAATTTATGACGGCCACTTGGGGTGGCCGGGGGTTACTACTAGTTTTCCCTAACCTGGGGAATTTCGGAATGACTTCCGGGACACGGCTTTACCACGGGATGATGCTCGGACGCCAGCGTCTATAGAGTTGGTCAGGGAGTAGACGCGCTTCCTCTGGATGCTTCCCCTCTCCCAAGTCACTGTCAACGGATACACTAGCCCAGGGTAGTTTCTAGTGGAAACAGGATCCTCCTAAGTCAAGACAAAGTCCCCCGGGACTTCTGGTTATGGTCTTTATTAAAGAGCTGGAGTTAAATCGTATTTGGGTGGATGTTCTGGGAGAATAAATGAAATATCAAGTAAATTAAAATAAAATTCTATTCGCTACTTATATACACAAGGGGATAACGGGGTCCTGTTACCAGGAAGCCTAGCAATTATGGGCGGCCAGAGGCAGAGGTGGTTATTTGGCTTTAAATTATGGTAACGCGCGGGTTGCACGGGGACGGTTAAGCGGCAACGTTTAAGCGGTGCAGGGTGGTGGCGGGATAGTGATTAATAGCGGGTGTTCCCCAACGGGCAGGCAACTTACAGGGTGCGGCGAACACCACATCAAGCTAAGCTAGCTGCGTTCTAATTTGTGTGGCACCAACAAGTATCATCTACGGCCCACCATTCACACGCTTTTACTCGCACGCTCAGGGAACCTTGTTCGGCGCGGAAGAAGCCCACCCCTGTTCCCGGATTTACGCCCCTCCTGAACGGGGCCGTGGACGGCCCGGGCGCCAGGCGCCGCCTAGCTGGCTTTCAATCCGGACCAACGCAGTCGCTGCTATCCAAATCTACCCCAGCCAATGCAGCTCCCAACCCCCAGAGCAGCCGGCCGCCGGGGACAGGAGAAGAACAGTCCCACCCTCGAAAGAACAGGAAGCACTCGTATGCGGTCCACCCGGGCCAGACCGGGAGGCGGAAGACCACCGGGCTGCATCAATCCAAGCCAGCGCAATCGCTGCGCGTGGACCGATTACAGACCAGGAATATCCCTACTCCGACTCCCTTATTCGGGATACAGGGGCGGCTTCACGGAGGGTCGTTTTTGACTGGAACGGAGAGTGCAGTCACTCCAACTGTCCCGATACACTATTCCTCCGCTCGGACGCTTCCCTTGTGATCCCGGGAGAATCGGAGCCTCGGGACCGTGGCCCCTAACCACCCAGGAGAAGCCCGCGAGCACCGCCAGCGGCACCCCTGGTGATGATGGCGGACAGCGGCTTTCAGCAGACCGTGTCGCACCGCCCGAAGGTACCCAGCGCCGTGACAGAGCGTCCAACGGTTCTACCATGGGCTCGCTAAATAATATTAGACTGTCACGTACCTGGGGCTTTCCTCGATGGCGACGCTCACACAGCAAAACTCTCCGGCGGTGTCCTGCACTGGCAGCCTCGCTCTCTGCTCTTTCGGTAATCGGTCCTTCCACTCTGCGTACTCTACCACGGGACTTCTTTACTATCGACGTACTTGCTTGTTCACGGCGACACTCGTACTACCGATTCTGTCGCGGTTTCCGACCTCAGCGCTATTCCTAGCCCTGCGCTCTCTGCGCCTGTCCGGCCTTCGGCAACTCCCGATGCATTCTCCTAGCGACAGCAACCTCTGCGGCTTAACGTGTCGGGCTTTGCGTATTATTTCACTGGAGCGTACGCGAATATAATTGTAGTTTATTACACGGCTGCAGTTATTGTTGCTGCATTTATTATTGCGGTTTATTATCAAGCTAGATAATCCCTTCAAGATTAGTCACCTCGTGACAATTTATTCAAAAGACAACAACAGCAACATTAATTAATCTAAGCTTCAAATTTAAACCATCCATTATTGACTTAACCCGACAGAGATGAGGCATTTTTTGTATAAATAACTCAGCAATGTTAATAGTTAAACAAAGACACGATTAAGGAATTACCGCGTCAGTTTATAAATATAATCAAACTAATACTTACTATTTGGTTAGTATTGACCAATATCTCATATTTGTAAGACTTTCAGTTCAAGACTCTGACACTGGATAGATGTTCCTTAATGAAGATATCTAGATAACGTCAAGTTTAATAAAGCAGTTGAAGCTGCTGGGAACTTATTAAAGGAATTTGATGTTAAATTAAGAAGTAGAAGTAGAACAGCATTACAAGATGTTTATTCAACAATAACAAAATGGTTAAATATGATATTGCAGTGCTATGTAAAATATAAATTACCTAATCATTGGCAAGTAAAAATACAAGAGATGAGAAAATCTTATCGGTAAATAAAAATTAGGTTCTTAAATGTAATTAGTATCTTTTTATTTACTCATTCTGGTCAGATGGATATGCATAGATTGTTTCTTGCCCTGTTGTAAGATAAGTTTTAAATCTGAGCCCAATGCTCCTTAAGTTACTTCAAACTGCTAAAAAGGTAGTCTATATTTAATTTGGACTGCTAAAAAATATTACTATTTTACTCTGAGGTTTCAAGAATTTATTAAGAATCAAACACAAATTTTAAAGAACAGCAACTTTTTGGACGAGCGATAATTATATTAAAAAATGCGTGACCAATTAAACAAATTTATAGTACATTTATTACAGTAAACGTTTTTAACGATTTCATTCAAGTAAAGGTAATCCTAACAGCAACGTCACTATTTGATAGATATAAAAAGAACTTGACTGAACTTAATCTGAATTTTCTCTAGAAATTTTGAACAATCGTTTTTGACACAAACATTAAGGCAAAAAGGACTCGCTTGTTACGGGAACACGTCCAATCAGCTAAGTAGGCATGGTCAAGCCCTAGATGAAACCTTGCCACCCAGCTTGATAATCCATTGCAGCAGGTGGAATATGTGTTGCACTAAGCTAAATGAAAACCTCAGCGGGATCCAGATCTGTCGGAATGCAGGCCCTGACTTAAGAGGCCTGAAGGCTTAAGCGGAGTCAAACTCAGAGAGCAGTTAGATGTTACGATACCATTTACCAGAGCTCAACATCAACCCTAGAGTTTCGATTGTGAGATGGCGGCATTAGTCCCATCTATGAACTATCAACCAGGAGTAGTAAATACGAAGTACGAACCAGGAAGTACGGCCAAGTTCGATAACTTCAATCAACACTGATACACAAACTTGCTAACCTCGGTTAAACACCGATCCACCACATATACAACCTTAGCGGTGACTGCACTAGTACTTAGTTGGATGTGTTGTTGGTATACAACCACCGAGATCTAACTACGGCACTAGGTCTGCGCTCTCTTAAATACCAGGCTTGGTTCGTGTCAGCTTGTAACGGTTCTGCTGACGAGATGTTTTGTCCCTTGCTTACTTATTTAGACTCTTTGTGTCAGAGAGAAGGCTGTTCTTTTCACGCACCTTGATCGAGAGCTTCTTGGTTTCAACCGCCAACTTAGTTCGTTAAATACCAATATTATTTATGATTCTCAGTGGCGGCCACCTTTGTCGGTATCTCTCAGTTGTCAAAACTCACGCATAAATCATTTGATATATGCGTGGAGAAATCCTCATTTAACAAATATTTCCCTTTGACGAAAATAGAATATAAGAATACTATCTCACATTTTTTGGCCGTTAGATCTCATTGAAAAGAGTGTAGCCTCTAGCGGGAGGCTAGTAAGGTGTTTACGAAATAATTATGTAGCGAATTTTCATGGTTCTTTATTGGCTAGATAGTTTATTCGCTATTTATATTAAAAAAGGTGTAGTGATTATTTAAATTGTCTGAAATATTCTGTAGAATCCAGCAGGTACGGTAGCAAAAAGGTGACCTTAACACACCATCTCTTCCCGCCAAAAAAAAAACCGCACTTTTATTTTATACCAAACAAAAAGCCCAGTACACATCGATTAGATATTTAAAGGGGGTTTAAAAAGGATTGACAATACACTCACGAACTAAAAGTTTGATAATAGGTTTACAGTGTAAGAGTCGATAAAAATCAACTAACCAAGCAACACTCGAAATCTAGTTAGTCAGACAAGGCAAACTAGCAAAGTGCGATAAGGAATCAACAAGGCAGCAGCCTAAATCTAGATAGTCACATAATAGAGGTAAGTACTATACTATCCTTCATAAGAAAGCCAACAATTCAGGTAATCGTCGAAATAGTTGTCGAAAGAGTTGTCGATATAGTTGTTGAAGTCTAAGTAGTCTACAATCGTGGTAAGTTCTTATAACATGTTGTCGAAATCTAGGTAGTCTAGAATCGTGGTAAACTTTTTATAGTATCAGGTAGGGATAAGGTATTTATAAGGTAATAGCAAGTAAATCATAAGGTATTTACAGGTATTCACACACTTGCATTAAAATAAAGACAATCGTCCCATCACAGAGAATTGACGATAATTCGCTATCACAACGATCAAACTGCGATAAAACATACTTAAATGTTCTACCAACGGTAGCAAAATTTTACGAAAATTCGTTATAGCAGCAATAATAAAGGTAACGATAGGCTTGACCAAGCACAACAATGCTTAATCAACGGTGAATTCGCCACCTATGCGACAGCAAAGGCAAGTATAGCTCGCCATAGCAGCGATAATAAAGGTAACGATAGGTTTGACAAAGCATGCCTGATGCTCTACTAACGGTAAGGTTGTCAATAATTCGTTAGCGACAATTCGATAACGAAAACAACAACGATAAGGGTTACGATATGTTTGACCAAGCATAACCAATGCTCAATCAAGGATAATTGGGTCGATAAGTCGTTGGCGTTAACCACGATAACGAAAATTTGCCCACTAGCAAAAGTAAGACCAATTCCAATGAGCACACAAATTTCATGAAAATTTACCACAAAAGCAAATTCATGATTGTGCACAGGGTTATACTTCTTTGAAATATATCTCGGATTTATTTCAAGTAGACACATCTAAGAAGGAATATGGGGTTAATTTCAAATCCAGGGTTGTCAAAAAAAGGGGGTTGTCAAATCAGGGGGTTGTCATAATCAAGTGATCGTCGCTGGCTGTATAGACTACGTCATCACTATAGCGAACACATAAGGTTGAAGCACGGTAAGATCTAAAAAATATTTTTCGTAACTTTTGTGCCGGCCAGACAGTAAGAAGTCAAATCTGGGATCATCAAAATAGGAAGTTTGACATAATCAAGTGATCGTCGCTGGCCGTATAAACGACGTCATCACTGTAGCATTACCTAACATTTATTAGCAGTCATATGTTAAGAAAAGTACAGTAGTAACTCATGTAATGGCCAGAGAGTCAGACAATCAAAACTGCCTCACAAATTTCATGAAAATTTGCCATTAAAAACAAATTAATGACCTGAACAGATTCATTCAATGAGATACATCTTAAATTTATTTCGCACAGACGTATCTAAGAAGGAATAAAAATAACTTAGCTAGTGTCAAGTGCGGGGTTTACAAATTTTATGAAAATTTTACACAAACACAAACTCATGACTATGCTCTTCAAGATATGTCTTAGATTTACCATAAATAGACACATCTAACGAGAAATGCATAATAGTCGAGCTGGTGTCAAATCCGGGATTGTCGAATCCGGGATTGTCAAAATTGGTCATAGTCGGGTTTCGTAGACGAAGAAAAAGAATAGAAAAAGGAAAAGTTAAAAAAAGGAAATGTTATCTGCGAGAATATCATGGCTCCTGTTTTCTTCCCGACCGACAGAAGCAGCATTCGTTATGACCGCATAGTATGCATCCCATTTTCCCATAAGTGAACAGCCTTACTTCTTCAGCCGTCAATCCCGCTAACAAGGAAGACTCGCAGAAAACGAAAGAAAAGTTAAAAGAAATAGAGGGAGGGCTAGATAAATGTTCCCCGAAATTTTCAACAAAACATTGCCCAGGGTCACTATCGACACGACAAATTTATGAAAGATAATACGTATCGACGTTTCTCCCCAGACAATGCACAACGCAAGATATCTCAAGGAACACCCATGAGCGAAAGAAAGAGACAAAGAGAGAAAGCGAGAGATAAAGCAAGAGAAAATATACCGAGACAGGTAAAGTGAGAGAAAGGATATTTACGTGAGATTCATGTACAAAAAGTTGTTAACGATAGGGAGGGCATCATTGCATTAATGTTGTAGCCTTGTGCATTATATTCCAAAGATAGCGAAAGAGTTTCACAGAAATTTAATCCCAAAATAAAAATGAAGGTAATATCCGCACAAGCTAGAAAATTCACAACCTTAGTAACGTTGTTTAGTGTTACTGTGATGTCAGCTAACCCAAAACAGCTTTAGGAAAACTATCGGCAATATTTATGATTGTTGAACATGTCGGAATGGTTGTCGAAATATTCAAAAATTTCAAGATGTTAAGTTCTCGAGCACCAATTACAGAAATATTATGTATCTAATAGAGCTTTAATTCGATAACGTTTAATATCCATCTCAACATATGGTAGATAGTCACCAGGTATAGTGCTCAACATAGGCACTACATGAGCCGGAGTCATTTCCTGAGGACGAGAACAAAATTCAGTTAACACCTGAAGCCATTTATTCCACTCTATAGCAGAAGGTGCATATGTGCCATTGATCAAGGGAAGATTCTTTGAGATAGGGATATTTGACACGTCACCAGGGTAGAAGAAATTAATTTAGAATTTTTGAAACGAAATAGATACATAAGAGCCAATATTTTCAGTGTCGAGCGAGAATCTTACTTTCTTCTTGGGACTGTTCTTGTGTTCTGAAAAGTTGAGGGCGCCCCCCCGTAAACTTTCAGTCATCAATTTTGTATTATTTGGACATTTATTATCTATCTTTAGAGGTGTTCTTAAATAAGGTAGTCATTGCTTCGCGCGTTATCAAGAAAGATAGGAAATTGTTCACGATAGAACGGCAGACAAGTTCGGTATTTGAGGTTGATTAGAAAAATTCCTCGGAAACGTTGATCTCCAGACAACACTGCACCTACGATAATTGTAGATAACGATAAAAGATAAGATAAAGACATTTTATCTGAAAAACATCCGGACAATATTTTTCTAGGAATCTGTGTAACGAGCGTTAGGTGTGTGTGTTCAATTAAAATTACTGTTAGTGACTTTGCTCTTCAACGACACTATACAATACAAGATAAGATATTTAACAGTGCGATAAATAAAAGATGTGTGTGTGTTCTCAAATGCTAGGATGGCAACGGAATGATCCTCCACTAGCCACAGACTTTTATAAATTACACGGTGTGGATTTGAAGTTTTATATATGATACGGGATAGGCAAGTGGCAAGTAGGAGATTTATTTGATATGTTTAAACATATGAGTTAGATACGGTGCTTATATTTTGTCTTATATAATTAGTGTATGCTTTAAGTACTTATTAACATCAATATACAAACACAAATACATACACACATGTGCATATATACACTCCTTTAGAAACTTTATATATATATATATATATATATATATATATATATATATATATATATATATATATATATATATATATATTTATTGAGATCCTTTTTTTAAATAAAAGATATACAAATTTACTTACACTAACATTTCACATTCCTGTAAGAGAAAATATATACAAAGCACATAGAATAAACCTTTTAGCTCCAAAAGTGCAACAATAGTATAACTTAATTTAGAAACTTTTTAATCCAATAGTCGTTAATTGTCCCTAAATTGAGGATGCCGTTTTCGTGGGTTCGCCCTAACCAGTCTAGCTCGAAGATCTTTATAGACCTTTTGCAACGCTGACTCTCTACCCGTCAACTCTTCCTGCTCGATGTTAATGGGACCATCTGACAAAGTACAAGACCTATGATCTCGCACTTCCCTACAAAAAACAATAAAATTAGGTGTCGACTCTGTAACCACATGCTTACTGGACCTATTGGCATAACCCACCTGAGACAAACTCTTGTCCCAATCTCTATGGTTCTCACAAACATACGACCTCAACATCGTCTTGATAACTCTATTCACCCGCTCACATGGATTTGCCTTTGCATGATAATTAGCTGTATATCTAACACTGATTTCACGAGACCACATTAGCCGAACAAACTCCGCAGGCCGAAATTGAACCCCGTTGTCCACTATGATTGCATCGCGACAACCAAACACCGACAACAGATGTGACTCAAGCAACCTACAAATGGCCGTGGCCGTAGCCGAACGCAAAGGATAAATTAACGCAAACTTGCTAAACATATCTGCCACCACAAACATATACTGGTGACCAGAGGCAGACCTGAGCAAAGGATCCATAATATCCGCGCACAGCAACTGAAAAGGACGTGACACCGTAGGCTGAACATTACGCATCAAAGCAATTGGCTTGCGTTTCTGTCTGTATAGCCTGGCAAACATTACACCGCCTCACAAACGAAGCTACATCACAACGCATCTTTGGCCAATAATAGTGCGCAGCTATTCGATGGTAAGTCTTATATACGCCCGATGGCAATTCGACGTATGTTCTTCCCCCATGATCTTCCATCTATTACCCTTCGGGATGACCTCATGACAACAATCCGAACTGGAACTTAACTCCGGATACGTCGCCTCAACTTACTTAAACAACTTGTTGCCCTCAACATGCCACTGCAAAAACTTCCTAAGATTTCCAATGGCCTTCTGCCTAAGACCATTAAACCAACAATTCCCTGACATTCGAATACTATACTCACTACGGGACTCCACGGTGGCGGAATCCACAACTGAACGTGACAACAAATCTGGGACTACATGATCTTTCCACGCCTGTGAACAATCTCGTAATCGTACTGTTGAAGTTTCACTGCCCATCTGGCTAACCTTCCGGTGGGTGTCTGTAGGCGATTCAACCACACTAAACTATGGTGATCCGTAACGACAGTGACCTAGACCCCTCGACATATGGTCTTAACTTTTCCACAGCCCACCACACTGGCAAACAGCCTCGCGCTGTAGTCGAATAATTACGTTCAGCACGAGTCAGAGACCTAGACAGATAACAAATCACTCGCTAAACACCCTCAACCTGTTGAGTAAGCACCGCACCAACTCCGTAACCCGAAGCATCAGTCTGAATGGTGAAAGGCAACGACAAATCCAGACATGACAGAACTGGGGCTTTCACAAGATAATCCTTCGCCAACCGAAACTTTTCTACACATGCTGCATCCCAATGAAACGTATTATTCTTACGGAGCAAATTAGTTAAGTTTGAAAGATGAAAAATTCGGTAAGAATCTCCGACACCAACTGGTCATCCCGAGAAATCGTCTCACTTCTGTAAAACTTGATGGTTTGGGGATATTTAAAATGGCACTCACCTTCTCCGGATGGACATGCAAACCTTTGCGATCAACTACATATCCCAAAAAACGCCACTCTGGCCTACAAATATTACATTTCTTCTTAGCGACTGTCAAACCCGCGGCTATCAAGCGTATAAACACCTCCGTTAAAACCTCTATATGCTTTTCAAAAGTCAAAGTCACCACCACAATATCATTCAGATATACAAAACAATATGCTCCATCTCTGGACCAAGAACACTATCTATAAGGCGCTGGAAGGTAGCCGGACCATTCGCCAACCCCATTGGCAGATGTTTGAACTAATACAGTCCACGACCAGGGACAATGAATGCTGTCAACGACCTCAAAGCCTCTGCCAAAGGCACCTGAAAGTAAGCCGATTTGATGTCTATTGATGAAATGAACTGGGCATTCCGTAACATGTCCAACGTTGCTGAAATATAAGGTAGCGGGTATGCATCCTTTTTCGTGACTGAATTGACCTTACGATAATCAACGCAGAATCTATATGTACTGTCCTTTTTTTTTCGCCATAACTATAGGACTAGCCCAAGGACTGAAAGACTTTTCAATAACACCATCTGCTGTCAATTTTTCCAACTGTCAATCGATCTGGCTCTGAATAAACGGACTAACCGGATAATACCTCTGCTTTATAGGCGGTGATGATGCTTTGATCTCATATTCCACCAGACTAGTACAACCCAACTTATCTCTCATTTCAAAAAAAGCCTCACTTACCAATCGCTTCAAAACCTCACACTGCTCTAATGTCAACGGACTCTGATCACTGGCATTAACCTCCGCTGTACATACATACATCTCCAAAAATCTGCACCCAGAATGAGAGTATGCGGAAAATCTTGAACAACCAAAATGGATATTACTTTTAATCGGTTCCTCAACTGGAAAGGTAACTGTATAGAACCCAACGCTCTACACTGACCTCCACTAGCAACCCTACACATACTGCTGTCCTTTGAATCGACTATCAAACCAAGTCTCTTAAATAACTGCCACCCTGGGCCACCAAGAATGGTACGCGTAGCTCGCGAAACTAACAAACCTAACAAAGTGCGGCCAAAAATACTAACCTCCAAGTATGGACGCTCATCGTTTTCAGCGTGAGCCAAAATAAAATCGATTAAAGCTTGGTTCTTAACCTCCACAACATCAAAGCTGTTGACCGCTGAAACCTTAGACGAGGACAGTTTGCGTCAAATTACAGCCTCCGATTCCCATTTGGGTGACCCGCATTATTCCTAGGGCATGTTCTACTCAGGTAGTAAGGACTTCCACACCTAAAACGACGCCTTCTGTCAGGACCGTTACAATGAATAGTTCGATGACCTGGTTGCTGACAACTCCAACACACAATATCCACTCTAGGTGACGACGACCTCACTGAACTCGCACCTGAACCTGACTCACTATACAGATAAGCAAGATCTGGTTCCATTAATCCTGTTGGACTACGAGCTGGTGGATTAAACTCCTCAATACTCTCCTTACGTGCCTCAAGCTTACGCCTCCACTCAAGCAAATGATCTATAGAGTCGATACTGACCAAACCCAACTAACTTTGATAAAACGGGACCATATTAGACAACAAAATACTAAATCGAGTCTTTTCATTCACAGGGACAGTTAATCTATTAAACATGTTA
Organism: Tillus elongatus; assembly: GCA_964006375.1. Classification (NCBI taxonomy): domain Eukaryota; kingdom Metazoa; phylum Arthropoda; class Insecta; order Coleoptera; family Cleridae; genus Tillus; species Tillus elongatus. Next base: position 59,336,210 of record OZ023269.1, on the reverse strand, counting down.
CTTATAATTGCAATATACATCCCCATATCCTCCGATGGACCCTAAATTATCCGCTTTATTTCTCCAAACAACTTGTCATTAAAGTTCGAAGGCTGAAACTGCAATTGCAACTCTGACACCAAAGCTGACCAAGACGAAACGTTAGCTTTAATTGACCTATGTCACACCTAAGCTCTACCAGTGAAAAGATCTGCAGCAGAATGGAGCAACTGGTCTCGACTCACATTCTTAGAAACTCTCAGTTCTTCAATTTCCTCTAAAAAGGCATTCAACGAAACCCTTGAACAATCTCCACTAAGTTTGGTGAAATCCCATTTGGAAACAGGTACTCCCGTGAAGTGAACATTGGTGGAATGAGCTGAAAATAATGTATTGACTGGAGCTGCTGCTACTACGGACTCTTCATCTGAGCGCTCATCTGAAGAAGTTCCACCTGCGAAAGCGCACCCAAATCCAAAGGACCTGCAGCTCCCTGACCAAGAGATCGTTGAGCCTTTTCGTCCGAAATCGTATAAAATCCACAGAAAAAGTCGTACCAGTGGTCTTCTCTGTTTCCTTGGTCGGCACTGACCTACTTGCTCTCCGAAAGTGTAAAAGCTTTGTGACAATCTTAGCATAAGTCGTAGAACTCTCTACTTCAGCAAAATTTGTAACAAAAACCTTTAACTCCACTAACTTGCTTGTCAAAGCTGTACAATCATCAGCAAATGAAAAAAGATACTCTGGGTATGCAATTTTTGATGACCTCTCCAATGTAATAAAATACCTCAAATTCTTCATCATCTCAGCACAGTAAATTTCTGAGAAAATCCACGAATTGCTAATTCATACGCCAACTCCGAACGCTCCAGACGGTTGACCATTCTACACTCCATTTTAAAATATTTCAAAAAAAATCGGGACTTAATAATCCTCTGGGATGAGAGAAAACGCAAGCACCAGCACTAAATCGCAGACTCTTAAAAGCACTAACCAACCAGCTAAAATAAACTACATCCACTAACACTCTCCCAAAATACCCCTCAAATATCAACAAACACCAACCACAATCACAAACACCCTAAAAACCAAACACATACACTGTTTAAAAGAAGAATGCACTTAATTAACCTGCAATAATCTAAAATAATTCTAAAGTCTCACCCCAAAAATTCTAAAGCTGCCCCTAAAATCGATCAAAAATCGAGCCAAAATCGAACAAAAATCGAGCAAACATCGAGCCCCACGTCAGGGCGCTAAAATTTGCCACGCCCTCCAAGCTTTTATAGCTCTTTTATTCCGATGACCAACTTTCCCTACTAGACGCAACCTCACAATCTCAAAACAGTCCTTGGTATAAGTAAAGTTACCGGGAAGTTAGGTGGCCGCCAGCTTTTAAACAGTGGAGACGGGCGGGGTTCCTAAATAAGATGTTACACAGGGTGCCACTTGATTGTTACACCTACCCCCGGCTATTCGGATAAGTAAAAATAAAAATCCAAGAACACATTGGATCACTTTATACCTAGTAAGCACTGCAAGAGAAACACATACACAGAGGCATTCTTGTGCGTCAATGGTAACACAATTGTAAGCCACATATATCAACGATAGAATTCACTAATTAAACACCTGGGCAAGTTTCAGGAGTGAGACTAACTTCAAATAAACTCAATCGACCGTTTACCACAGGGTAAAATATCAATTTATTATTAAAAGAACATTCAAACACAACAAGTTAAAATATACATGCAATAATCAATGTCCTGACCTGAAAAGTATAAAAAAATCTACACATCAGCTCAATAAATCTAGTTCACTTAACTTTTAGATAGTTATTATCAATTGTCTAGTGGCTCAGTAGCCTACTACGATCTCACTCATTATATCAAGTATTAAGGGTTACCAGACGTGCGCACGCTTAGCCACTATATAAAATCCATCTACTCAGAGTAAGTAGCCAAGAACTTAAAATAATACCAAAGTGTTATTCTGAGTCAATAAAATAACTTAAAGTTCAGCTTTATAGTGATCAAGTCTCACACAGTATCACAGCTCCCTCAAATGTAAAGTAATTACATGAATGTGAATCAATCATCAACCTACTCGAGAGGTTTATCTGCTTCTTTGCAATAAAAATTATCAATTTACACACATGAAAGTAGTGTATAAAATTTCTATATCAGTTAAAGATGTTAGGCATTTACTTTATCAAAAGGTCGTTATATCACTCTTATCTGCTAGGACTTATCTGAACGGATATGACTCCCTGTCTGATCTTCCTCAACTTCTTCATTAAATTATGAATACCATTTACTCTGTCCATAAACGTTTCAGCCCTTTTGGGACACCTATACGGTCTGGAAACCTGCTACTACGGTTAATTGCAACAACAAAAATACCATTTACTCTGTCCATAAACGTTTCAGCCCTTTTGGGACACCTATACGGTCTGGAAACCTGCTACTAGGGTTAATTGCAACAACAAAAGTGCACTGCCACTACGAAATTGAACTGCCAGCATACGACTTCACAGGCTTAAAAATTAATTTAACTATGTATTTAACCACTTGATGCTAACAAGCCGGTACAAGGGCACCCATATACCAATAAACTAACTCCATTCATTAATTTCCAGTCGACACTGGGATGACTTCCTCCCAAGTTTATTAATTACTGAATTACCAGCCGGCACTGGGATAACTTCCTCGCAATACTGGGATAGTTTATTAATTATTGAATTTCCAGTCGGCACTGCGACCGTCCTATCTGAGGGCACCTCAATTACTTCCAGGTGGAACAAACGTGGTATAGCAAGATGGCGTATTGATTCCCCTTCTCGTGGGTATTGTTTTGCCTTCATTCACGTCTCCCGGACACACACAAGTCTCCAGCACTTAATTTACGCCCAATCTGTGGTACAACCACCTGTTACTTCGACATTTCGACACAGCTTTCCACCAGCACTCTCTCTTCTCTCCCCGTTACTTCTCTCGTCCGCGATCCTCTTTCGACCCTCTCGTAGGCCTGCGCCAGTGACATCTCGTCCTCTCTGTTTCACCTAGTCTTCCCATACCTATCCGACACTATCCTTTGCTCCGTGATAGTTTCGGTGCGCGACACCAGGTGTCGCCATCCAACCACGATCTACCGTGATGATTGCAACTACATTGCATGCGGCTATATACAGTCTGTCCCATAAAAAGCAATTAGGCAACAAGTAAAGAATTCAACAAACCAAATCGTAAACCATGTCAAGCAAGCATAAATGAAGCCATAAAAAATCATTAAAGTGAGAAAGGCTAGTTTAACTTGATGAAAATTATAAATATACTAAAAGTTATAGCTAACGGTTTTATACCGTTACAATACTCCTAGTTGACTTAGGTCCGACTCAAATGATTGCTTACATAATAAAACCGGATGCTAAAACCATTTACCAGACAGTAAAACAATACATGGGATACTTCCACCAGCTACCAAGGTATTCTACCCGGAGATATTCTACAAGCTACCAAAAGATATTTCCAATTGTTACAGGAATATTCGCCGGCCACAAAAACATTGACCAGTCGCAGAATATCCTACCCGTTACTAGAATATATTCCCACCTGTTACTAAAACTACTTCCACCTGTCACAGGAAATACTTCCACCTCTCACATGAAATACTTCCACCTATCGCAGAAATATTTCCACCGTTACTAGAACTACTTCCACCTATCACAGGAACCCTGCAAAAGACTTAAAAAAGACACGAAGATAGGTAGCTAAAAGAAAAACTCATGGCTTGTATTCCCCCTTAATCCTATAGGGGGCTGACGAGACGTGATACGACACCTGTATCGACGGGCTAGCTCTGCAGAGGTCAACCAACTTTCTATTCTACAACGTGGTTACGGCTTATAAGATAGCGTCTATTCCCGACATAACGATTGCTTTTATTTCTGTCTACTTATATCTCATCGTATACCTTCTTCACACGTCATGGTGACAGCTTCCACAAGAATTCGCAAGGCTTATTTAGATCCAGAATAATCCCCGAAGCGCATTGAGTTAGAACTTGCACACAATTCTATATTTCTTACACTAAATACTCCACCAAACCGATACCTTTGGACCTTCTCCGACTCTCTGCAGTTAACCCTCTTCTTTAATAATCATCGCTTTCCTGTCAATATCGACATTTCCATACAAGATCAACTTTCGACAAGGGTATGTTTTGCTCTGTCACACCCGTTACATCCTCTTATATGAAGGGGTGAGATGCCCATATTGGTCTTGACCACGCCTTCTCGCTCAAAATACAAGACAGATTACTTTGTTGCCGCGTTCGTCAACTTCTGTGTCGTCCATGGTCTTCACGTATAGGCAACACATCTTACATTATGCACATATCTAGTCTGTAAGTGCCCTAATGTGCAATCAATGAGATGAGGCACGCGTCTCACCTTCCTCAAATAAGTCCCAGCAATCTTACAACTCTTAATTACGCCTACCAAACAAGAAATAAATGAATCGACTGTTGTATTTTTATATGTTATAGGATCATTAAAACCAAGTAATTAACTAATTATAACACAATATATTATAGTTACAGTGGATGCGGTTACAGTTGTTTTTTTTTTTTTGACATCCGCTCTTATTACTAGTGATGGGTTGTTATTTAACAGTCTGTTATATTTTAACTGTTGTCGAGCCGCAACAGTAACAACCTGTTATGGATATATACAAATAACAGGTACAGTGGAGGGGATGCTGTTGCGCTTTACACTAGAACTCGGAGTCGTATCTGTTTCTGTTGTCGTATCTGTTTCTGTTGCACTGCTACGATGAAGCAACTTCTGTTTTCATCCTCAACTGTTATAACAGGATGAATGGACATGAGACTGGGAATGGGGTATGGTATAGAGCGGACTTTACTTCATAACATAATACTGTTTTCATCCGCAACTGTTATAACAGGATGAATGGACATGAGACTGGGAATGGGGTATAGAGTATAGAGCGGACTTTACTTCATAACATATTACTTTATACTAGTGTGCTCACAGCTTTGGGAACGTAGGGTCGTCGGTACAATGAAACTGTTAAATTTTGACAGGTTGTTGATTTACACAAGACACACACATATATTTACAATTTATAAACAAACACAAAATATGAAAAATGTAAATAAAAAGGCTGTATATGTAGCAAGTGAAAATTATTAAAAATGAACTATATCACTGTAAAAATAAAATCAGGTCACCGCGTATATAAAAAAATAATCACATAGTCGTTGACGTAAACTCAATCTTCATTAGATAACTCGATATGCTGATGGCATTTGTGTTTTAAGAAAAAACTGATATGTATACAAACGTACAGTTATGCTTTAACGTGAGACCTTAGGTATTATATTATATTAGGTAGTTTTTTTGCTCATTCTTCTTTGCCTTATTGTAACTAATAAATCAATATTCCTTTGTACTTTTCACTTTGGAAATCTAAGAAATAGGTCCGTTTTTAAACATCTTTTTTTTATTACTACTGCAAAATAAAAAATCGCTGAAACTTAAAAAATCTCAGAAACAGTACCAATTTTAATGAAATTATAAAAATATTCCCTGTACCCGGTATAGTTGAAACCAGACACACTTCGCCCTATAGGTAGAGAGAAAAAAATTAGTTTTAATTTTAAAAAAATTATTTATTTTATTTTTTGCTTACAATAATTCATTTATTTCATATAGCTCTCATTTTCAAGGAAAAGATGGCTATAGAGGTTTTCAAGCTCAATGCTTAACTAATACTTAATTAGTTAAGAAAATTCGAAAGAAATTCTGCATTGTTGAATTTTTTACCAAATTATTATTAGTGATGAATACCCAAAAAAACCTCCATCATTTTTTTAATAAAAAATTTATTAATTGTTTTAAACATAATACAAGAATATTTTTTATTTTAAACATTACCCAACTACACCACCGGACGGGTTCAGCTACTGTTACTACGTCTACGTGGAATTCTTAATAATTAATAGTTCATACTGTTAATTTCAACCTGTTATATTTAACTGTTATTTCTAAATAACAGTAACAGGTACGACCTGTTAAAGCAATATAACAGTTTTTCCCATCACTACTTATTACGTTTTAGTTGACGTATGACAAGATGCGGCGTTGCCACTGTTAACATAATACAACACCTTCCCCTTTTACTAAAAGTATTCCTAATAGTAATGGAAGTCTTTAGAAATGTTTGGTTTGAGAGTTATGCCTCTCGAACTAACTCGTGGCAACACTACATCTTCTCTCACAATTTCTTCACTAATTCTAGGACTCACACTTGGCCTGGTCATATCACACTTATTGTCTGTGTGGTGATCTGCTAGACCCTGATTTGCATCTATGAGTTCAGGTGTATTATCAGTATCAGTTCTGAAGGCTGGTGGATTCGCTGAAGGCTTAATATGATAGGTGTTCTGTCTTAAAACATTATTATGATTATCTCTAACGAGGTAAGACCTAGGATGATTGGTGTTATTGACTATCTGACCGGGAACCCATTCTTTATCTTTTCGTATGATAATATTTTGATTGGGTACAAACTGCTCACAGTTTCTGTTTGCTCTGCGATCATAATAATTTTTATATTTATTTTGATTAATTTTTAGCTGAGTTCTTATATTTGGTGTAATTTTAGGTTGTAACCTGAATTCAGCTACAGGTAGTTTTGTTCTTAGCAATCGACTCAGTATTTCTGAAGGAGAGGTCTGTAGACTAGGAATCGGAGTACATCTGTATTCGAGTAAGGCAATTTCTATGTCTTTACCTTCCTCTTCTGATTTTTTAAGTAGTTGTTTACTAATGTGTACTGCTTTCTCAGCAAGTCCGTTACTTTTGGGGTATCTGGGACTAGAGTTAACTACTTCAAAATTCCAATCTTTAGAGAAACGTTGGAATTCTAGTGAATTAAATGGCATATTATCTGCTATTAACTGTTTTGGAATTCCATGTACTGAAAATATATACTTGAGTTTTTTAATTACTTCACTAGCTGTTTTGAATTTTAATGGAAGTAACTTTATCCATTTTGAGAAATAGTCAATTATAACAATATAATCCTGACCATTGCAATGAAGAATATCAGTTGCAATATTTTCAAATGGCAGTGCAGGCAGTTCATGTGGAATTAATGGTTCATTTCTATTATTAGCACTAAACTTTTCACAAGTTTTACATTTACTGACTAACTGCTTGATTTCATTAGCTATTCCTGGCCAATAAAATAGTTGTTTTGCCCTTAATGTTGTTTTCGTGATACCCATGTGTGGTTCATGTAGAAGATTTAATATTTTTGTTCTTAAAGAAGTAGGGACAATTATTCTATTGTCATAATATAAAACATCTCTATACAGTGTAATATCATTCCGAATATTATGATAAAATTTTGCACAATCTTCAATATTTTTGGTATTATTTGGAAATCCAGTAATTACATAATTCTTTACAATCTTTAAAGTTGAATCTTTCATTGTTTCTTCAGGTAAGTTAAACAAAATTTTGGGATCTTCTAGTCTATTAATACAGTACACAACACCTGGTATACCTATTTCATCATTGCCACTAACATTTCTTTACCAGGCAAGTAATGTATTTTTATATCGTAATTAAGTAACTTAAGCCTCATTTTTTGAAGCCTATTATTAGGAATCTTATTTATGTCTTTCAGCATGATGGTAATTAAAGGTTTGTGATCAGTAAATGCTTTTATTTGCCTACCCCAAATGTAGTAATGAAATTTCCTGCACGAGAATACTAAACTTAAACATTCTTTTTCTATTTGCGAGTAATTAACTTCTGCTTGTGTCAAAGATCGAAGCTATGGGTTTGTTATTTTGCATTAAGCAGCACCCTATACCATCCTTAGATGCATCACATTGTATAATTATTTCACGATCCAGATTAAACTGAGTAAGGACAGGTGGCTTACTAATCATCATTTTTAATTTATTCAAATCTTTAGAGTGTTGAGTGGTCCAGTGCCATTCAACATCTTTTTTTAAAAGAACTCTTAATGAACTTGTTAAGGTGGATATATTGGGAATGAAGTCCCTTAAATAATTAAACATACCTAATAAAACGTAATTCTACCTTATTAGTTGGATCCTTGAGTTCCAAAAGTGCTTTTACTTGTTCTTTCTCTGGACTTACACCTTCCACGTTGAACTTATGTCCTAGAAAAGTTACTTCATTTTGTATATATTGAAGCTTATCAATATTAAATTTTATGTTGAATTCTCGAGCCCTGTCAACAACTTTTTGTATCAATAGTTTATGTTTTTCCAAAGTTTTAGTTGCTATTAATATATCGTCAAAATATATGATTATATCATTTGCATCAATATCACAAAAGTAATTTTCATTGAACTTCATGAAAGCTTCTGGAGAACATGACAACCCAAATGGGAGCCTACGGAACTTGTAATAACCTAAAGGACAACTAAATGTACACAAATCAGCTGACTCTTCATCCATACCTATGTGCCAGAATCCCTTTTTTATATCAAATACTGAAAAGTACTCTTTGTTGAGCATTTTGTTTCTAATATCGTCTAGCTTTGGAACAAGATGGTACTCCCGTTGAATTACCTTGTTCAATTCACTTGGATCTAGACACAAACGAATACTTTTGTTAGGTTTTTCTATTATGACTAAGTTACTGCACCAATTTTTTGGTTGGTCTACTTTGACTATTATTTTATTTTCAATTAATTGATCTAATTCAACTCTTAACTTATCAACTAGAGTCTGTGGTAATCTTCTTGGTGGTTTCACCACCGGCTGTACATCGTTTTTTATTTTAATACTATATTTATCTGGAAATATTCCCATGCCTTCAAAAATATCATGGTTATTTTTAGTAAATATATTTTTGTCTAATGGATTACTGATAGAGTGAACATCAAAGTTTTTTGTGACTAAATTCAATTTTAGAGACCCTTTCAACCCCAGTATGGGTTCACTTTCGACATCTACTATAAGAAAATCTAAAGTTGCTTCAATATTATTGTATAGCATTTTCAATTTTATTAAGTATAATGGCTTAACCTTAAAGTTTCCAAACGCTGTTAATTTTACGTTTGTGATATATTTTTTTGTATTTAATTTCAGTTTAGAGAGAACATTAAAGGGCATAATGTTTACCTGTGCCCCAGTGTCTATTTTAAATTTAATGACGTGTAAGTCTTCTACTAAAATCTTGCACTTCCATGTGTTGTCCACTTCCACAATTTCATTTACATCACTAATTTTCTTGAATGCACTACCTTTAAATGTATTTGCACTTTGACTCTCTGGTCGTTCTTCTCTGATTATATTTATGAACAGATTATCAATCGTCACACTATCTTCCTTGGTCTCTTCTATTTCATGTATTCTGTTTCTATTTCTGCACTCTTGACTCGTCATCTTGTTGAACCTGCAAGCAGCACTGAAATGATTTGGTTTCTGGCATGTAGTGCAAATATTTCCGAAGGCTGGACAGCTCCTGTATCCATGTTTGCGACTACATCTTTTGCATAAGAAAACTTCTGAACTGTTGCTCCTCTCACTTTTCATCACTGCATTGTTTACACCTCTACTAATTGATTCTATGCTTACATTATGGTCAAAGGTTTTTACCTGCTTCTTACTGATTTCCACAGCTCTACATAAATTTGTTGCTTTCTGTAAGGTCAACTTACTATCTCTCAACAATCTCTCCTGCATATCTCTATTTTTAATTCCTAACACTATTCTATCTCTCAACATTTCCTCTTTATCATAAAAGTCACATCGTTCTACGAATATTTTTATGTGTGTTAAGAACACTTCAAACTCCTCGCCTTCTTCCTGATTTCTACTATAGAATTGAAATCTATTAAATATTACATTTTTTCTCGGCTCCAGGTAGTCGTTAAATGATTTCTTAACTTTTTCTACGTCTTTTTGATCTGCCTCGCTCAGACCAAACGAGTTGAATAAGTCTAGTGCATCTTCCCCTATGAAGTTGAGAAGCATTGCTGCTTTCACTTTGCTTGTCGCTTCGTCTTTATTGGTACATTTCAGATAAATACTGAATGATTGTTGGAACCGTTTCCAATTTGCTACAATATCGTCGTTGATTTCTAGGCTTTTTGGCGGCCTAAATGCATCCATTTTAATTTTTTACCACTACTTTCAAGGTCTTTATACTGAAATACTACCCATGTAATATCTGGTCTTTCTATTTACGTATTCACTATAGACACACGGTTCTTTATTTTCGCAGCGCCATGTTGTATTTTTATATGTTATAGGATTATTAAAACCAAGTAATTAACTAATTATAACACAATATATTATAGTTACAGTGGATGCGATTACAGTTGGTTTTTTTGACATCCGCTCTTATTACGTTTTAGTTGACGTATGACAAGATGCGGCGTTGCCACTGTTAACATAATACAACATCGACAATATGACAATATGGCAATAAGGCACACTCGGCAACAACGCTACTAAAATTTGCAGTGTTCGAAAGGAAACAGTCAGCACCACATATCGACAACAAATGAAGTGAGACTTAAGTTTGTAAACCGCCTCATCCACAGGTGGTCAGAAAATACGCGAGATGTACAACTCACTGTAAAAATAAATATGATTATTGGCTGTTCACGAGCAAATATCCTGTGACGTGTAAAATAAACATGATAACACAATGAATTTGCTCTACGGCGATTTTTACACGTAACAATCCCCCTTACTAAAATGTTTAACCACAAGGTTAATCATAGCCGAATAGGGACCTAACTTCAGATCTTTCACGTGCCAAACAGCCTTATTCCGACCACTCTCATCCCTACGTCCATGGAGACATCTTCCTGCTGATATAAAACGGGCCTACATACTTTGGTGCTAACTAACTAGCGAGGTTCTCCGTGGCATCTAACAATACATAATTGTTCTTCATCACTGGCTGGTCTACCTTAAACTATTCATAGCGTTGGCGCAGATTATACCTCGCGACGGCTTTCTTGGCGGCATTCTCTAATCTTCGTCTCACGTCTTTGTACACCTCCTTAAAGACGGTATTTATACTCCAGTCTATTGATACATCTTCACCTTGTGCATCCCAATCCATCTGATTATCAGAATCCGCTCCTGACAACTTCATACTTCGCCCAAAATTCACATAATACGGCGACAACCGAGTCTTCTCGTGCCTAGACGTTCTCAATGCACAATGTACTTGAGGTAATCCAACGTCGCACTTCTTGTGATTATCAGTCACATACATATCCAACATAGTCTTGATTATGCGATTAGTGCGCTCGGTCGGGTTGGCGCGTGGATGGTAGTTTGCATTGAACTTCAAACTACACTGGTACTTCTCCACAAATTTCTTAAAGGCTGTAGACTTAAATTGTGGACCATTATCACATAATATCAATCTGGGAACGCTGAGCAACAGAAATACACCTTCCTCCAAACTTCTAATAATCGCATCGGTGGTTGACTTCCTCAATGAAAACAAACTTACTCAAATAATATGTGGCAACTAAGATAAAGTTATTGCCTTTCGATGAACGAGGTAGGGGACCCACTAAGTCTACCGATATCATTTCCTAGGGTCTCGATGCTTTAGGATGAGACACCATCATATCTTTGGGACCTCGTTGATCTACCTTGTGTGCAGCGCATATAGTGCACCTACGCACATAACTCACTATATCTTGGCGCATCTTAGGCCAACAATATCTATCTACCACCCTCGAGTAGGTCTTATAAACTCCCATGTGACCCGATGTGGCTGGATCATGCGCCTCTGCTATAAGTCTACGTCGCTGGTCGTTAAGAATGACTATTTTCCAAAAGCCTTGCTTAGTCGTAAACGCGGGATAATCCTTCTTCACATAATTGTATAACTTGCCTCCGGGCAATCTCCAATTCCCAAACTTAAGAGGCGTAATCTGTACCCGCTCTATCATCTACATCTCTACATCTCTATTTAAGACTGGTACCGAACTGCTCAAACTATCTGGCACTACGTTATATTTTCCTCTCCGTTGTACAATCTCAAAATCATATTGCTGCAGGCGTACGGCAAGTCTTGCAAGTCTTCCGGATGAATCCTTGAGGCTATGCAACCACTTCAGACTATAATGATCGGTGACAACAGTAAACTTAACTCCCTCGATGTAAGACACACAAAACTACCAAACACTCTCGTTCTGTCGTGGAGTAAATACGGTCCTGGCGTGTCAAAGAACGACCCAGCTAACAAATCACATGTTCAGAAAATGCATGCATCGGAGATAACATTGCCCCGATACCATAAGCTGATGCATCAGTGTGCACAGTATTAACAACTCTTTAATCTTCCTAAACGACGCATCATATTCTGGGGTCCAACAAAACGTTACATTCTTCATCAATAACGCTGTAATCGGTGCGCCAACAGTAAAGAAATCTGGACAAAACCTTCTATACCATGACAACGTACCCAATAAACGTCTAACCCCCTTCACATTGGTTGGAGTAGGGATCACCACCATTGCTCTAACCTTGTCGGGTTTTGCTCTCAGCCCTTCTCTATCCACTACGTATCCTAGATACTTCATCTCACGCTTACAAAACTGAATCTTCTCCTAATTCACAGTTAGGTTAGCTCTTCTCAAACGTTTAAATCTACTACTAGGCTCTATGATATCGTTCTACAACATATCTTCCAGCTCCTCATCGATGTACTTCTGAAGCACTTGGGATACCCTATAGTGTATCCGCTTAATCGGCTGTGAATTTGTCTTGATAACATGTTCTGTCATGTTCGTACATCCCAAACAATTACCAAACAGAGCCTTGTTTTTATTAACCAACCTTTCCAACTGTTCTTTTTGTACCATATTAAGGACTGACTGATCATGTACAACTACCGTGCTCACCTCAGGAGAACTAGAAAATTGCCGCTCATTATATCTCAGATCCGGAACGATACCCATCCTTATCCAAAAGTCTGATCCCAAGATCAGTACATGATCAGCTAGACTCCCTAAGAACGCTGTCATCCGTTTCCCGAGGTACCTACATGACAATTACGAGCAATATGCCCTTCCCTCTGGCATTTATGACAAGTCAGCCTGCCTCTCCCTCTGCAATCAACTGTTCTGTGGCCTGTCTTCCTACAATTGAAAGAAAAGCTCTCCTTCCAGCGGTGTTGTGTCTCGTTTGGCCGTTAGTTCCCTCACGGTCTGTAGAAGCTTGTGGCTCCAGAGCATGCTCCTCTAAACCAACATCTGCCAGATCAGGCTCTAAGATCTGCCCCTTCCTCGGCGTTTGCACATATTCACCAGCCTGGCATCGCTGTTCAATTATTTTACATAACGTGCGCAGTTGAGCGGTTGAGTTTATCTCTACAGCACCTAGCTGGGTACCATACATGGGTGTTAAGTTAAGCACCTTCGTTTTTTCAGACTTGACATGGCAACCTTTGGAAATACATCGACATAATAACCAGATATGTCCCTATCGTCTCCTCTGCTCCTTGAGTTCTCTTTTTAATCTCATTTAGAAGCTTCTCGTTGTAAAAAACAGGTTGATATTTTTCTTTGAAAATATTTACAAGTTCGTCCCACGTGGATACTGCATTTCTAGCCTGTTGATTATATTCTTCCTTCAAATAAATAGATTCCCGATTCCAACAGTATCTCCTTACTAACATTCCTTGCCTTGCTCATTTCCTCGACGTCGAAGAAAGCAATCAATGAAATACCTCTTCTATCCCCACCGAATCTTAAATTCCATTTATGAGAGAGCGCTGGATTAATTAACGATGTGTTACGATTGCCTTGCATCCCATACGTGACGAACACGACTGAGGTGTTTCAAACATCAGCTGTCCAGTTACAGATGCTTCCAATACTTGTAAACCTAAAGGCTGTACTTTACTCTCGACTGTTGACGCTTCCGTGTTAAGCTAGTCAATTATCGATTACGTGCGAACAAGTAAATCATCTCGAGTCTTCTTCTATTCCTCATCAACAGACTCCATGTTATCCCAGACAGCACAGACACATTCTGAGAACATACCAGGAATGTTTCGAAAGAATATTCAAGCATCCCCAGAACATTCTCACAAGGTACAATATTGTTACGTTCTACGGGTTTCTGGATTTGTTTATTAACAAAATACAGCTTTTCAAACTACTAATTTATTATAAGCAACTATTTTCCAGCACCAGTATCAACTAAAATGTTTCTCTATTATTAAATGTCAATAGAATTATATTCTAGAACCTCGGTGGTTCAGGGGTAAGAACGTGTGCCTCTGAACCGAAGGGTACTGGGTTCGATCCCAGGGTACTCCTTTCACTTTTTCAGTACAAACTGCAATATTAACATCAACCAAGGTTCTGGCATTGTATTTGAGCAAGTTGAATGTCTGCACGTTCCACCCTTCGGAGGAGGCTTAAAGCCGTCGGTCCCGAGTCCATGCAATGTTGGGCACGTTAAAGATCCCTACCCTCCTTACAGAAAGGCAGGGGTTCGGCAAAATTTCCAGGATAGTGAGGTGAAACTGCTCTCCGGCGTCGGTCATTGGCCATAGTCGCGGAAATAGGCCGACGTTAAAGAAACAAAAAACACACACAGAATTATATTCCACTATTCACCTTCTATGATCGCTTCTTAAACACCAACACTTACCGCTGACTCGCTTAATACTCTATGATCACTTCTTCACCACACCGACTTAATACTGAACTAATTTACTCTGCGCACCGCTCGTCTATTTATACTGTCTATAGAGATTCTAGACGTTCTACACTATTCTACACCTGTCACTTCTGGTCTATTCTAGAAATGTCATTCCAGAGTGTTCGCTGTGACACTGCCCCCCTCTTATATTCGATCGTCCCGGTCGAATTCTGACATTTCTTGGTATGGCGTAACTCTGTGCATATATATGGACCACCTTCAGCTTGCTCTTCGGGCTCCTCTGAATGCGATAGACAACGTCATTGATCCTTTTGACCACCTTATAAGGACCTTCCCATAATTTCTGTAGTTTCGCTGACCGTCCCTTGCGCCGTACTGGATTGTAGAACCACACATGATCTTCTTTAAAACCAGCCGAATTAGCTCGCACGTCATAACGGTTCTTCATGCGGTCGCTTTCTATTCTTATATGCATTCTGACAGCAGAGTGGATGGTTTCTATTCTTCTTTCCAAATCTTTTATGTATTCATCATCCTCGTCACGCAGTAGTTATTTTCTGCTTTGCTGAAATACCCTACAACATTCTCTTGGCCTTCCTGTTCCTGCGAAAGAACACCTTCAATACCAACATTGCTCGCGTCCGTGTCCACAATAAACCTGTGACAAGGCTGGGGGTATGTCAGAATTGGGGATTAACAGAGAGCCCGTTTTAGTGCCTCGAATGCTTTTTCACAATCATTGGTCCAAATGAAAGGTGTCTTTTCTTCCGTCAGTCTATGCAAAGGTTTTGCGATGTCAGAAAACCCCTTTACAAAACGGCGGTAACACTGCCCAGAAAGCTTCGCAGCTGATGTACATTGGTTGGAATTTCCCAGTTCATAATACAGCCTGTCTTCTCTGGGTCGGTTTTGACTCCATCTGGGGTGATAATATGGCCTAAGTACTTGACTGCTTTTTAAAAGAGACAGCACTTCTTTGGATTTAATTTCAAATTGGCTCCCTTTAGTTTTTGAAACACTTATTCGACATTCTTCATGTGATCTTCGAACGACTTTCCCAAGATAATGACGTCAGCCAGGTACACGAGGCATGTTTTCCAGTGTAGACCTCTCAAAACTGTCTCCATTAGACGCTCAAAAGTAGCTGGAGCATTACACAACCCAAATGGCATGGCGTTGAACTGCCACCGTCCACTACCAGTGGTAAACGCAGTATTTTCTTTGTATTTGGGCTCAATCTAGACTTGCCAGTAGCCACTTTTCAAGTCCAATGTCGAAAACCAACTTGCACCTGCCAGTGTATCAAGTGTATCATCAATTCTGAGATCTGAATAGCTGTCTTTCTTAGTGACATCATTTAACCGGCGGTAATCTACACAAAACCTTGTGGAGCCATCTTTCTTTTTAACTAACACTACTGGAGAGGCCCAAGGGCTTTGCGATGGTTCTATAACTCGTGCCTGCTCCATCCCCATTAGCATGGTGTCAACTTTGTGCTGTTTTGCCAATGGTACCCTTCGCGGTGGTTGCTTGATTGGTACAGATGTCCCAGTCTCAATGCGTTCTTCCAAAATCGTTCTTGTCGGTTACGACGACGTTGAGATATTTGGACAGCAATTTAACCACTGCTTGCTTCTGTTGTAGAGAAACATTTTCACTAGCTTTTGCAAAAACATCGCGTATAAGTTCTGGAAGTGGTTCATCCGGGATGGACGAGGCTGGGTCTTCTTGGTCGTGGCGACGCCGTATGATGGTTACTGGCGAGAATGTTTCGATTTCGGTACCTTTGGAAATCTTCTGATCAAAGCTCTTAAGGTTGACTACTCTGACAGCTGCCAGCTCTTTTGCTTGAATAAGAGTTTTACCGACTAGTAGAGCCTTCTTAAAAAGATCGTTGTCTTCTGGTTCTATAATACCCACCACTTGTCCCGAAATGTCTCAAATTATCTTCACTGGGACAATACTTTCACTCTGGGCTCTCACAACGACATCTTCTTTGGCCGTGACTTTTCGAATCGCAAGGTTATTGACAGTCGACATGACTACTTCCTCATCACCGATATTCAAAACATTGTTCTCGAGATCTAACTTGATACCATGACCTTGTAGAACATCTAGTCTAAGTATAATGGGGTCTGATATGGGGGCAACAATAACCCGCTGTTTGGTTTTCCAAGCTCCAATTTGTAGCTTGACCTCAGTCTCACCAAATACGCGAATCTGTTCGCCACCAGCTGCGGTCACTTGGTAGATCCTTTCTGGCTCTCTTACCCGCCATCTTAGTACTATATCACGACGGATTATCGTTCTGGATGCGCCAGTGTCTACAACCATTTGAGCCTTATTGTCGCCGATGTATCCGTCTACGATGAGCGTGTTGCCAGAATCGTTGACCAGTGAAACAGTTGTCAACTTCGGGGCATTGTGGTGGGCAGCGCTCTCGCTTCCTAAAGCTAGCTGCATTTAGTTTTCCTGTGCGTTGGTTGAAGATGATCTTGGGGCCCGGTATTCACTCCTTATGTGTCCCATCTTGCCACAGTTCCAACAGCGTATGCCACTTTCATGATGAGCTTGCGTTAGCTCCTTATGAGTAGTGTGCTTCATATGTTCTTCTACTTTCTCCAATCGCTGCACAACCTTGGATAAGTCTGGTTTATTTTCCTCTTCTGAGACTTGTAGACTGCGAACCCTCACATTGCCTTTAGAAGCTTGCTTGGCAGCTTCAAATTCTAGCGAATGTGCCAAAGCATCGTTCAAGTTTTTATGTCTCGCCATCCTCAGCGCCTGTTGAGTGTCGGTATCCCTGATGCCGTCAATGAATGTTTGCAGCGACAGTTGGTTCAAAAATTCTACCGGAGCTGTGGGGTAAGCTGATCGTCTTAGTCTGGCAACGTTGGCTTCAAATTGTTGCAGAGTTTCACCCAATTTCTGACAGCGCCTTTTTAACTGAGTTTGGTATAGCTGTTGTAAATGCTGGTCGCCAAATCTCATTTCTAGGTAATATCCAACGCTGTCAAAACTGTCCTGTTCTTCCCTGGGGATACCTTGGAGCACATCTCCTCTGAGAGCCACAATTAGCGAAGTCGCTTTCTCTCTTTCGCCCCAACCATTTGCTGTAGCAGCGGCTACAAATCGGCGTAGATAAATACCCCACGGGACTGAGCCAGCGTCGTCAGAGGATGAAAAATTCTAACTACTTTACTACTAACATCACCTTTTATACTGAATATTAGGTAAAGAACGATACCGAGCGGGAGACTAAATCGCAGGCAAATTCTTCAGCGAATTGTATTTTAATTGCCGGACGAGGTTTATGAACTTCCTTTATCATTTTACCTGACAGGTTTCGGAATGTTTATCTGCATCATTATTGCCCTATAAATATAAATACTCTCGTACGCATCTAGCTCCGCTGGCCGTCTAACAGTTTCAAATTTTCTTTAATAATGTGGTGGTTATTATCACAAATATGTTGCGCCACGCATGACTTGTCCACACTATCGTATCTCAGCTGTGCCAGATGTTCACGAAATCTAGTTTCAATAGTTCTCTTAGTCTGCCCCACGTATCTAAGGTTACAATCTTTCCAACCTATCTCATAGATACCCCACATTTCAGTGCCTATATTTTTATCTTTCGTATTACCTAACAAATTTCTTAAATTATTTTTTGTCGAGAAAGTTAGCTTAAAATGCTCTCGAGACCCCTTTTGATACGCAGTTCAAAAGGTAGGCAAACCATTTTTTTCTATATTTTATCTTTTCCGAATGTCATGCATTCCGCTAACATTTTCTTTGTTCTGTGTCTATTAATTAATTTTTCCACTAAGCAATCCCATATATAACGGATATCCGGATTGATTAATGTGTGTTGTAAACATTGTAATCTTAGATACGTTTGACAGACTAAGAGAACCATTGAGACTAGATTTCGTGAACACCTGACACAGCTGATATACGGTAGTGTGGACAAGTCATGCGTGGCACAACATATTTGGGATAATAACCAGCACATTGAAAAATAAAATGTGAAACTTATCAAAAATGTTAGACGGTCAGCGGAGCTGGATGCGTACGCAAGTATTTATATTTCTAGGGCAATAAAAAACAAAAGTTCCTCAAACCAAGCCCGGCCACTGGATTGCAGTCCTCTTTTTGCGCTCTATCTTTGATGAAGATAAACATTCCGAAACCTGTCAGGTAAAGTGATAAAGGAAGTTCAAAAACCTCGTCCAGCACTTAAAATACAATACACTAAAGAGTTTGCCTGTGATTTAGTCTCCCTCTCGGTATCGTGCTTTACCTAAGATTCAGTATAAAAGGTGATGTTAGTAGTAAAGTAGTTAAAATTTTTCATCCTCTGATGACTCTAACTTTGTTAGTGAAACGATCGTCAGGTCTTTAAAAATATGTGTTGTAGTGATTTAGGTTCTCCAAGTGTACTTATCAAGAAACTATTATTCTTATTTTACAGGCTGTTTACCTGTTTAAAATTTTTGGTTAATTTTTGTTTTGTTTTATCCTCCCTCGCTGATGCAATAACCAAGCCATTAGTTTTACGTAGGTACAGTCTATTCCCAAATATTTTTAGGTTCAAACTAATTATTTGTGCCATATTCTGAATAACTTACTTTTGGTATGGAACCGTTTCGCCAAGTAAAGGCAACAACAATTAATAAAGTTTAGAATACATGTT
Source organism: Tillus elongatus (assembly GCA_964006375.1). NCBI lineage: Eukaryota > Metazoa > Arthropoda > Insecta > Coleoptera > Cleridae > Tillus > Tillus elongatus. Next base: position 59,316,817 of record OZ023269.1, on the reverse strand, counting down.
TTAATAAATTTTTATTATTTATATGATAACCAATTTCACTGTCGAGTAAAATATTCTAGATACTCTTTTCGTTATTTATAAAAATAATAAATTGAGTACAAAATAATAAGTCGGGTCAGCACTGAACTTAGCAGGGTCAAAATATTACTAGCGTAACCAAATAGACGATAAAGGTACTTAGGTACATAGAACTTTGTGTAGTAAACGTATACAGAGGCTTAATATTTTTAAGCTCGTTTACTAGTACAACTGACTGGTTTACTAACCATATTTACCAGATAATTAATAGTTAGCGCCCTACAAAAAGATTTTACTATATTATCCCAAAGTGCATAAACATGAAACGAGAATGCTTTTTCAGAAAGAGCAGCTCTTCAGAGTTGCTCGGTTAAAGTGACAATCCAAATGTTTTCGTTACTGCATAAATTTTATGGGCAAGTAAGTATTTAGTAAATGTACAATAACTCAAAGGCTGCGGTGCTATCGGGGCGGCAAAGACGTGGACGAGCCCTAAGGGAAAAAAAGGAAAAAGTATCTAATAAAAATAGTTTTATTGTTTTACAATGATACAAGCATTTTAACAGCATCGAAATTCCTTTCAAAGCAATAACGAACATGATATTCAAGTGTAAAGTTATTTGGTTCCTAATCTCAATAAAAGTAAAGTATTTTACAATGAAATTCGATACTTGCCAATATGATACCCTGGCCAAAAAATTATAAGTTTGAAATTTCAAAATACTTCCTGCTTTTCACACATTATGTCATTAAACATTTTATTTCTCTCATTTTATTCTAAAAAACTATAAAGATTAAGTTTGTGAACATTTATCACACGTTTAGTATTTAGTACCAAGATTAGAGTTCTATTCAGCGATGCTGATTGCTTAATAGGTACCTTTTCACATTTAGAACAATGCTATTAGAAGAAAAAAAACACCTTTTTAATGGTTACCAATTTGAAATGAATGAATTAAGCAAATGTGTTTGAGATAGGTACAGTCAACTTTCTAAGTTCCAAACGTGTTCTATGTTTGGCATTTGAATAATCTAAAATAAAGATACATTAAGTTTTCAAATAATTTCAATAATTTGAAAAAGAAATAATAGAAAGTATTTTAGAGACTTAGCAAATAGTTACTAAATACGCATTTTACACTTTTGAAGCCAATATTCTAACCCTTTTTGGTTTCTGATTTTGTGAATTGATAACTGTAGAAAGAAACGTTTTTTAAGATTGAAGTTGATATTTTAGATGTATGTGTGTAACACAAAACAAGTTATGACTTTATTTAATTTTATTACAAAAAATTGAACTAACAAAACACATCTTGAAGGAGTTGCAGTTCCTTTTTATTAAAATAGTAAATGCAATGGATTACTATAGGACATACGTGTACAGTCACGTGGCAGAGATTCTGCTAGGCATTGTGAAAAGTGGAATAAGAAGTAAAATTAAGAGCTGCCCTAATAAAGATTAGTTCGGATTTAGACCAAGCCGACGAGCTGGAGAAACTATGCCTAAATCATAGAGAAACTGATACCTATATATGTTCATTGCCTTTATAGACTTGTATAAATCCTTCAATAATGTGGATTGGAAAATATTATTTCATATAATAAAGAGAGCCTACATTGGATTGGGAAGATAGAATCTATACAATAATCAAAGTACTACAGAAGATATGAATTTGAAGCTAAAATAAAAAGCGGTGTTTATCAAGGACGTCAACTATCGCCATATTCAATCTATTCGCAAAAGCCATTATAAGTAGACTGAAGGAAAAGACAGCGGAAATCAAAATAAATGTACTACAGTTCCTTGAAATATGACACAGCGCTGATAGAAAAAACGCAAAAAATGCAAATAATGTTCAATATTCTAGATCGTGCTCTAAAAAGGATTAAAGTAAAACTGAAATGATAAAAATCAAATCAGTACAGGTAAAAATGGATAGAAGTGCAGCAATGCATTTAAAACTAAACGACAAACAAATAGAAATGTTTTCGTACCTTAAGGGTGTTTTAACCGATGATGGTAAATCTGACTACTCAGAAAATGGCGGTGGCAAAGCAACTATTCAATAGTTATTTAACTTCAACCTAAAGAAAATGTTTATCAAGTCTTAAGTTTCATTGTTCTGATGTATATGGAGCGGAAAGTTGGAAATCTTAGACCAATAATTGGTGAAGTGTAGAAGCTTTAGTGAAATTAAAAGAGCTACGGAAAACAAATAGCCATAGTAGCAATGAATAAGGGACATCGCATTTAGACCATAATGATCAAGATTGCATTACATAGTAATAATATGAGCATTTGGAAAGCTAAAATGTTTTGAAATAAATGCCAAGCACCCTTTGTTCACGTCGAAAAGCTAAGAATTATTGGGTTCAATCAAAACTCGATTGCATGTTGTGACTTTTATGGTATTTGTTTTAATAGCATTTTTACTGTCAACTTTTGTGACTGCTGTATTTACTATATTGTAAAATTAAAATATGATATGTGTACCGATTATTCACTATTAACCCTTTTAGATAACTAAAAATATTAATTAAAAAACTCTGGACGCAGCAAGTGCGTTATGGTAGTGAATTTTCATTAAAATGTTTTTTATAACAAATATGTCTTTTTTTAAAGAAAAGCAGGTATCAAATTTGGTTACCAGTATAACCTCTATAGTGGGAACAATGTACCACATTTTATCAAAATAACTTTGTTGTTGGAAAAAGGGCAAATATTTTTCGAAAACTAACTTAAAATATCCCCGAAAAACTGGCCCGATTTTCCTGGCCAACAAACTTCTTCAAGGTATTTAGCCACCTACCAAGATATAATTATTTACAAAAAGCTTTTCGACAAAACTTACAAAAAAAATGTAAACTTTTTTGCGAAAATCCAAAAACATTTTTTTTTACAATAACTTATTGAACATTAGGTGCTAATTACCAAAATTTTACAAAAATTTCACAAACAATGATTTCTACATAAACAAATAAAGTTCGCTACTATAACACACTTGCTGCGTCCATAATTTTTTTCTTACAAACATGCATTATATTTCGATGGAAAATGCAAAAATTCAATAACATAAGGCGTGTTTGATTAAAAAAAAAAGAAAATTTGTATCACCAACGACTTATGCGCCACCCTGTGATTGTGAAAATATTTTTTAAGATGTAGCTCAAGACATCCTATAATTAATATATACAAATTTTTTTCATATGTTTTATAATAACGGATATATTGAGCTTTATTGATTTTTTACGAAAATTCGACAAAAATTATATACCATTAAACGATAAACTCTATAGCTAAGGCTACTGCCAAACATCAGAGAAAGGGTCTATTTGAATGAATTTTCTGGAAATATTTTAGTAAAATGAAGGACAATAACGGTTGAAACAAAGACTTCAGGGTTTGTAAAACATCCTTCTTGAGACATTTTATTTCCATAGCCCGTATTGGATTCAAGTTCTTTGCCTTAATGCTGCCAATTTTGACATTTTAAATCGCAACTTTGACGTTTTGAGGAAAACCCCAATTTATTTTTCTTTAATAACTTTTTTGTCTTTTGAGCTACAGGGCTAAATTTTGGTGGGTAACTTACGTATAAGAACATAAGCCCGTGTACCAAATTTGGTTGCCCTTTGTTACTTCCGGAGATATAATTTTTTTTCGAAAGAAAACACAAGAATTTTCCGGGAAAACCTTGGCAGATTTTCCTGGCTAACGAACTTATCCAAGCCATTGGCAAAAGGAATTTATTCACCAAATTTAATCAAAATCGGCGCATTATTTTTTGAGTTATCGGTGTGATACATATATATATATATATATATATATATATATATATATATATATATATATATATATATATATATATATATATATATATATATATATATATATATAAACATATAAAAATTGAAACTGACCCCGGATATGTGTTCTCGGGGGCCTAATTAGCGCTCATTTGAAGAAATTTTTTCAAAATTCAAAAGTCGGGATCTCCTCATTAGTGATTTTTTTTAAGAAAATTCACTAAAAGACAATATTTATATACAAAACAATTTCGTTAGCTACGTAAAGGTTAAAGTACTAGTTAGGCAATTAGCAATTTTCTAACAAACAAAAAAAAAAAGAAAAATCGTCTTGGCGACTTTTTTAGGCACAACAATTTATTTTTATTTCCACATCGTCAATACGTGTGAAAGTATGTTAACTGTGACAGAAATTTGTATTTCTTTTTGCTGGAATGGCGTAAAAAGTGTCAAAAGACATGGAAAACATGATCCTGAAACGAAGATTTTTTTGTCTGCCGGCCTGTATGTCTGTCTGTTAATAGGCACGATAAGTTTCGAATGAATTGACAAATGGTCTTCACATTTTGTATACAGTTAGAACCTGACAAACGAATGAATAATAATTTGCAGATAACTAAATGTACAATTCCGAAGTCATCGTTTCTATAATTTTTTTAATTAGTTTTTTTAATGCGGAGTACGCAAAAAAATACTTTACATTTTTTAGTTTTACGGGAATGCAGTGCAAACTGTATGTAACAGTAAACAAATCGTCAAGGAACAAAGCCTTAAGCAAAAGCAAGTCACTAATATAGAGTAGTAAAGTAAACATTGAAAAGATAGATATATTAGTTTTTCATTTTAACGAAACCCATCGTACCAACAGACCTCCGTTTTTTGTGACTAAAGGACCTGTTTCCAAGCTAACTCTCTCACACACGCAGCCAAAACAGACCTCCGTGCACTGTTGCAATATTTCTGAGGCGTATTGGTATGTAAAATACTCGGAGGAAAAGCCTACTGGGCCATCGTACGAAGTGTATAAGTGTATTAAACGGTGACACCACCTGTTAAAGGTACCGTGAATTAGTTTGTGTATCTGTATATGTGTACCTTGCCAAACAGCCTCGAACCAAAAATTTAGAATTCACCATTTAATGATGAATAGATCATGGTTTAGTCGTTATACACAGGGATACGTATTGGCCTCCGATTTTTCGTAGTCGCCTTCGGTTTTGGAGGCGAGTTCTTTGAACGCATATATATTTTGGAAGCGTATAAGACATAATGCATACATACATATATATATACATATATATATATATATATATATATATATATATATATATATATATATATATATATATATATATATATATATATATAGAGAGAGAGAGAGAGAGAGAGAGAGAGAGAGATTGCCTTGAAACAGGAAACAACACTGGGAGATGAAATTGAGGAAGATTTCCGCTTTTGTTCGTTAATTATTGTTGGTTGTTAAATAAATTAGGACGCGAGAAGAGCGTCATATATTGCTTCCCAAAGAAATGAAATAATTTAAAGTATATTGTATGTATAGAAGATCCATTGTATCACTAAAACAAACAGAATGTGTTGAATGAAGTTTTAACGTAATAATTACACTAGAAAACAGTATATATATCAAGAATAACCACATCTAGAGATACCTACCACAACTAGCGAGGAATCAAGGTTTGAAATCTATTTTATTTTGTCTAAATCAGAACAAGGGGGCAAATTACTTCAAATAAAGACAGTCAATACTGTCAAATATCCTTCAATATAAAGCATTTGTGGGAAATAAGATTTTCTACATAAATAAAAGGTATTGTATTTACATTTCACCAAAGGTCAACGTTACGAACTTAAAGGGCGCGAGGAGCGCAGTTTAAAAGTTCGGAAAGCCATATTAAATATTGTTTATAGACATTTTCAAACCAATCAAAATTCTGTCAATAATTTTAACGATTTAATTTGTTATTAAGATTAAGATTTGTACTAACGGATCCGATTAGGTTTAAATTTAAAATTCTGTCAAATAAAGCTTGCTATAAAAATTTTACTCAAGACATAATTCTTTGCGAAATTAATAAGACCTAAAATAAGATAAATTGCATATTAGCAGGCTATTTCTTTTCCCCTATTTAGCAGAATCCACGACAGAGAGAAAGAAAAAAAACTAGGGCACAGCAGTAAGTAAATTAATAATTTGATTTCAATAAATTGTCATAATTATCTAAAATATATTGACTGACGAGTATAAGGGGTAGGCAACCCATAATACACTGAAGTTATTTTAATATAACATATATATATATATATATATATATATATATATATATATATATATATATATATATATATATATATATATATATATATATATATACAGATCTAAATTCAAATGGAAACACCACATCATTAAACATTTATTCAACAAATACATTAATAAAATTTATACAGGGTCATACATAAATATTGTGTAAATTGTCAATATAAAAAAAATTCTGTTTACATTTAAAATTACAATCAATAAAAGTAATATCATTCAAAAATTGTACCAATTTAAACTATAAAAACAAAAGGATTTACATTTATACAGGGTGATTATTTATATGGGATAACATAAAATTATACAAATCAAAATAATATATATATAATTAACAATAATCAAAAATTTGATTAAGTAAAATCAGATTTAATTGGCACCCAACATTGGAGCTTCTTCTTTAATATATATTTGAAAAATTAAAAATATATAATAATATAAATAAATAAATAATTAAGCCCCGAATCAAATTTATATATATATATATATATATATATATATATATATATATATATATATATATATATATATATATATATATATATATATATATATATATATATATATATATATATGTATGTATATATGTATGTGTAGTGTGGCTTTCAGGGACATTAAAAATAATGTTGTATTAGTTGTTTTAAATGTATACATACATCTGATTAAAAAGCATGTACAATGATATACATCCATATAGTTCTACCATGTATCATCATCACCTTAATTAATTATCTTACAATTAGAACATACGTATACATACAAAACATGTGCTTTCGTTAACTTCAGGGACTACCTACTTAACAATGGCTCGTAATAGGTATGTATTATTATCGACAGCACATTGAATGTATTTTTAGATGGAAAATATTAAAATATTAGATAATTAGCTGTATCTTATATAAGATACAATATTACTGAAACGAATAACGTATATTATATGACATAAGTTCATGAATGTAGATATTTACATATTATAATATGATCGCCTGCAATGACTAGGCAATTTTGTTGTCTTATTACTATGAAAAATAGACAGGCACTGAATTATATATGAGTAGACCATATCATATAATTACACAAACTTTGGAAATTTGAACTTTGTCATTTATTTTGCAGGGAATTCACTATACGCAATATACAGGTGTCCAGATAAACCATATACAACGTCACATCAGAGGTTTCTTATGGTTAAAAATGTCGATTGAGGAACGATCACCTATTACCTTTAAAATTGCTTCGTTTAGACGCTAGAAGACTTTAACGTTGAGGTTTGTAAATGTTTTTTGTTTCTCTTTACAACTAGAAAATGGGTTATTTATATTCAAGCCATTTTTTATATGTAAGCTGCATTATTAATTAACATTTTTGAGTGCCATACATACTGGTAATGGTAACATAATACAAATGTCCCAAAAGTCAAGTGGCATTTGAGGTTTAATTCGCCACTTCCATAATGATTGTAATTTTAGTTAGCTTACAAATTGATAAACATTATTTATTTCTTGTTAAATTTTGATTGAATAAGCGATTTAGTAAGTGAAGATAGTATTAAGCAACGGATTCTAATATTGGTAAAGTCATTTTTTTTTTTTGACAATAATTCTAAGATGTCAGTCCATTCGGATCATTTTTTACATGCGTAAGCCTATATAGTTCTAATTTGCGTTGTTTAGTACTAGTCCAAAGTCTAGTCATTAAAATATACGAGTCTTTCAAAAATGACGTCTCCATGTTTTTTTAGCCATTTGCATTTTGTATAAGGACCGCCGTTTTATATGCAATGAGTATCGGTCGGTAATTTTTGAAGAATTTTTGTTTGTTGTTAAATGTCGGATAAGTTAGTTGTATACACGTTAAATTTATTTACTTTAATGTTTACATTGTTTATAACTCATATTATTCATTACCTTGCTATTTTCGACATTACTGTATCATTGGCCGAGTTCACTAGGCACCAGCGCAGCAGTGTTATGTCAAAAAATGTTGACTTTTGACAAAAAATGTTGACTTTTGTCAACATTTTTTGAGATGACAATACAGCTACTGGTCCCTATGGTGACCTCGCCCATTTGCATTCTATTATTACTGCAAAATGTGTAATTTTACTTTTCTGACCTAGTGACCACCTGCATATACCTTGTTTTTACAAGCTTGTTTACATTTAACTGCCTTCACCTTTAGGAGGGAAGCAATAAGCGAGTTCATAATCAGCTGCCGGCGCCTGGTGGACTTGCCAATGTCACACGATAAGGTTTCTTATACTGTGGGAATGTAGTATCTAGTAACCATGATAAAAATAACTGGAAATATGATAATTGGTGAGTGCACCAAGCGCCAGTAGCTGCCAGCACCTCTATTGTTATGTCAAAAAATGTTGGCAAAATGTTGACATTTGTTAACAGTGGCCGCGTTCACCAAAACAAAACGGTTACTGTTTGCGTTATCCAACATTTGGGAGTATTTTTTGTTGTTCTGGTGATGAACGATCTGTTGCTGTTTATGCCAACTGTAACGATGCAGAAAAGTTATGTTGTTATTCGGTGTTTTGGATTGTAGGTACACCTTTAAGCAAAAGAAAACGCGAATTAACAACACTTGTACTTAGGTTGCTTTTTTTTAAAATTTATTAAACTACTTAAACTATTTAACAACAAACTAGCATAGTTACTGCCTAAATTAATACTGAACAATTATAACACAAAACAGTGGCTTTATATAATAATTGGATAAGTGTTCGTTGCAGGTTCTCACGAGAACATGCAGATCTAGCTTCTTCTGATTTCGCACTGCTGGCACTATCTGCAACGGTCGGCATAATTCGTAGAATCTGCTTATGGGAACTGCTGCATGCAAATGTAATTTGATACCATCTACGTGACATATCGTGGGAAGCCATGTGTTAACTCCTCCCCCCATTAGAGGACGGAACCCTTGGGTTTCGGAATTCTTAAAGGATTTTCCGCTTCTGCTTTGCTTCTTTCATTCTGCTGGGCACATCTTCTTTTAACAAAAACTGTAATAAATATTGTTGCTAGAAGGATTAGTATGATGTAGAGTAGGATCGTCCAAATACTTGTGTGGTACAACGGGAGACTAATTTTGTTGGGAATTCTACTTTTTATAGACTGTAGCTGAGCCCTGATGTTGCTTATGTCGTGCAAAGGGACGTTTTCCAGTTCCATTGCTGGCAATTCTTCTATGTTCATTTTGCTTTCTGGATCTTCTTCCAACTTTGGTAAGGAGAACAATTGTTGTGTCTCAACTGAGCTCTGCACTGTACTGTATCGTTTACCACCAATCGACAATTGACATCTTGGTTTGAGTGTCACCATATACGTGCCTTGTATAATTTGTGTGTTTTCTTCTCCCGAGCATTTGATTGACATCTTGGTTTCCTTTGGAGCCACCACCATAAACTGTGTGTTGCCATATTTGGAAACGATAGTCTTGGTAATTTTTATAGTCTCTTGTTCGCAATTATTGATAGGCTTTTGTAAATTAATTAGCCTAACTTCACAGGGAGGATCATCACTGACATCTGCTATTGTATCTTCTGTACAGACATAGATCTCGTTCGTAAGCTCCTGGCAGGGGTTGTTTCTGAAGGCGTATTGTTGCTCATTTAGGATAAGGTACTTGGATCGAGGTATTATCATAGATAAGCTGTTAGGATTGGTTTGTATAGGTAGGGAGTACAGTTGGTAGTAAATATAGTCAGATTTGTCTATTAGTGGAATATCAATTTGGAATATAATTTTATATCCTGTTTGGATAGACTTGATTTTAAATAATTTTTCATACAAAGATAAGTCATTCTTTCTTACTAATCTAGATTGTGAAATGTATTTTTCTATTACAGGAAGCTCTTTAATAATGAATTTTGGTTTGATGATAGAAGTGTGAAAAGTATTTAATTTAGAGAACGTTATAGCATTTTCAGTTGTTAATATTATCGATTTTATGACATTAAATAGGTTAGCGATTTCAGTCAACAGTTCTAGAATATGTGCTCGCTGGAGAACAGGCATAATATTAGTAGCTAAATCTTTAGTAATGTTTTGAAGTGCTAACATTCTTTTGACAATTTCTTTTTGATTATGAGTTAAAGTATTTACTGTTTGATTAAATTCATTTATTGCATTTATCATAACAAATGTTTGTTCGTCAAATAGCTCATGCATTCTATTTTGATCATCAGCTAATAATTGAAGGGCTTTGTTGATTCTTTCGCCATCATCAGCATCTAGATTGCCAGTGATTGATTTAAAAACTGTACCCAAAGGGTTGAGTAAATCTCTCTGAAATCTATACTTATCAGGAAAAATTCTAAGGAAAGTTTCATCTATGTTATCTACAGTATAATTAAGGGCGATTATAAAATTATGGTATTCTGATCTAAAATTATCACTTAAAGTATTGGCTATAAGATAATATTTGTATTTAAGTTTACTGTAGTCAGTAAATAAGGGTTCCATATTATATACATGTATAAGGCGCCATACGTCATTTTGGCAATAGCTTCTACCTAACTTGCGAGGTAAAAACCCAGGGTTGTTCTTTAAATCTTCTAGTTGTGGCTGCCCTCCGCATGCCCACCTGAAAGGCGAAGATTTCTTAAATGAGTTACACATTGCTCGTCATTCTTGTGATTTATGAGTAAAGCTTTATTATGTTCTAAGAGGGATATTATAGTGTATGGGCCTGTATAGGGGTTTTTGTGCTTCTTGTGAAATCCAGGGGGTATCTTTTTATATACTGTTTGGCCCTCTTTAAATGGCTGATTAACTTCGACGTTAGTTCTGAGAAGCATTTTTTCTTTAGATTTTTCTATCCGATCTAATACGATATCATAAACTATTTTCATAAAATGTTTGTGTTTTTGGTTATATTCTTGGGTGAGTGTAACTTCGGGATCAAAGTTGAAGATTTCTGGGATGTATCCGAATATTAACTCAAAAGGTGGTTTGAGAGTGAATGCTTGAATTGTAATCTAGGATGCAGTGGGGTATTAAGTCAGGAGGTTTTAGATTTGGGTATTTTATTTTGAAAATTCTATAGTGTTCAATCAGTGTGCTGTGGAATCTCTCTACAGGGCTGTTAGAGTTGGGATTATGAGGTGTAGTTATGTGCAGTTCAATTTGATATGACTTTAGGAGCTCTTTGACAGTGTCATTTGAGAATTCCGTACCAGAGTCGGAAACGACGCCTCTTACTGTACCATATTGTGAAAAATATCTTATTAATACCTTGGAAATTTCGATAGCATTCTTGCTTTTAATGGGAAAGGCCTGACCGAATTTACTGAAAGGATCAAGAATTGTAAAGAACTGAGATGATTTGATTTGAAATGTATCTATGTGAATTAATTCTAGAGGTTTCGAAGGAGTTGGAGTGTGTTCTAAAGGTATTTTAATGGGATGTCTATTGTATTTTGCTTGCTTACATGTCGCACAGTCTAAAATGAATTCTAAAATTTTTTGTTTTAAACTAGGATAATAATATTTCTGTTTCATCCTTAAATAAGTTTCATCTGGACCCCTATGGTTAGTTTTACCTTGATGATATGCTATTATAAGATCCTTTAATTCATCCTCACTGTTAATTTCTTCCAAAACTTTATCACATCTATAAAATTGCGGCGCATGCGCATTATTAAAGTGTTGATTGATAGCCGAACTAACTAATTCATAATGTATCTCATTAATAAATAGGCAATAGTATTTCTTTTGAGGCAAACAGTGCTGCTTTACAAATTCCGCTATCTTGTCTGGATCTTCTAAATTAAATTTAGCATGAATAAAATTTCTCTTGCCTTTTCTGATGTGTAGAATTTCGGGTTCCTCTGAGCAACTAAAGAATATTTGATTGGATTTATTATTGATAATTTCCTCTTCCAAAATAGGAATGCCTGGTGCGGCGTATGATTCTTGGTTAGAATTAACTGTATCTAGTTCTTCGATTTCCTCATCAGTGTTTTCATTATCTCTCTGCCATTCTGTTTCATCTACATTATTAATTACTGACTGATTATCAACATCCAGAGGATTAATTTCTACACGTGATAAAGCGTCGGCGTTATTTGTTTTTTCTTTTTTGTATTCTATATCGTACTCATATTCTTCAAGCTTTAAACGCCATCTTACTAGCTTCGAATTGGGCTCCTTTAATGAAAATAGCCATTTCAGTGGTTTGTGATCAGTCATTATCGTAAATCTTTTGCCATAAAGGTAGGGTCTAAAGTAATTTACAGCCCAGACTATTGCAAGTAGCTCTTTTTCGATTGTACTATACCTGCTTCCTGTCTCATTCAGAGTTCGGCTTGCATAAGCTACAGGCAGGTCTGAATTCGGTTCGCCTTGACTTAAGACAGCTCCAAGTGCGACGTTGGAGGCATCCGTAGTTAATATAAATTTCTTTGTAAAATCTGGTGGCTGTAATATTGGACTGTTCATTAAAATATGTTTACATGTTTCAAATGCCTCTTTATAATCTTCGTTGTTAATATCAATTTTTGAATTTTTCTTTAGACATTTTGTTAAAGGTTTTGTGACATTCGCAAAATTCTTTATAAATTTTCGGTAGTATCCTATTAACCCCAAAAACGATTTGATTTCTTTTTGTGTTTTAGGAATCGGAAATTTCTCTATGGCTTCGAGTTTTCGTGGGTTAGGTTTAATTCCTTCTGGGCTGACCACATGTCCCAGAAATTCAGCCTCCTTCTTTAAAAATTCGGTTTTGTCCAGTTGTATCTTTAGCTGAAAGTTCCTGAACCTCTCGAATACTTATGTAAGCTTGTCTAGATGCTCCTGTAAAGACGTCGAGAACACAATCACGTCATCCATGTAGACAAGGCAAGTTTTCCCAATCAATCCGTGTAGAACATTATTCATTAGGCGCTGAAACGAGGCTGGAGCATTATTAAGGCCGAATGGTATCCTTAAATACTCATAATGACCTAGATCTGTTGAGAATGCCGTCTTTTCAATGTCGTCCGGATGTATCTCTATCTGATGAAAACCTGATGCCAAATCAATTGTAGTGAAATAGTGAGATCTACCAATTTTATCCAATATTTCTTCTATTTTAGGTATGGGGTAGCGATCTGGTATGGTTTTATCGTTGAGGTTTCTGTAGTCTACAACGATTCTCCACTTTTGTTTCCCACTGGCATCTGCTTTCTTTGGGACGACCAAAATTGGTGAACACCACGGTGAATGTGAATGCCTAATAATGTTTTGCTGTAACATTTTATCCATCTGTTTTTGTACCTCTTCTTTATGCACCTGTGGGTAACGATATAATTTCGAATGGACAGGTATATCGTCGGTCGTCCTAATCCTATGTTTTACAACGTGTGTGGAAGTTAACTTTTCGTCCTCTTTATAAAATATATCTGAATAACGTTTGCATAAATATATTAACTGTTCACGTTCTTCTTGATTTAAGTGATCCATGCGTATTTCTTTTAAGGCCCAGTTATCATCGCAATTTTTCTTAACACTATTATTATATTTATGATTGTAATTGCTATATATTGCATTATTATTTAATTCAATGGTCTCTAAAGGTTTAGTAAATCTGACATTAATTTGTGTAGAAGTTGGGTTTATTATTTTAACACTGGCCTCACTATCTGACAATTTAACTAAACAGTCAGGTATAAATAAATTATTAATTAACACTTGGTTAACAAAGCCATATCCATTGGACTTATTGACAGGAACATTGATTTTAGTTTCCGTATTTGGCTAAAGAGTATATTCATAAGGAAAATGTATATCAATTTCTAACCTACCTAAGTATAATTTCCTATTATTAAAATCTAGCCTAGCTTTACTTGCAAGGAGAAAATGGGCTCCTATCAAACCCGTGTAGTTATCATTAAAATTAAATAAACAAAATTCGTGTGGACGATTAGTAATTGAATTCAGTAAAATATTTGCCCTGTATTTGTGCACGGAGAATCCATGAGCTGATTTAATGTGAAATGATTTTTGAAAGATTTTATTTTTATATTTTTCTTGAACAATATCTGGTTTCAAAAGACTTTTACTGCTTCCCGAATCTATGAGCAATTTTCCAGGCAGTTCGGGGATTTCAACATAAGGAAGTTGACATAAATTGAGATTGTTTATTTCTATTAAGGATTTTCGGTTGATGTGCCCGGTGTAGGAAAATTTTGATTTTCACGATCGTAAAGTTCGGAAGGTGTATCAATCTCATGAGTAAATAGTTCGTCAGAATTAAACCTTGTTCCGGGAACTGTGGATCTTTGCTGATTAGCAGGGAAGTTATTTCTTCTTGACTGTGTTGAAAAATTATTGGAATGTCTTGTAAACCTTGTGTTGCCACTCGAAGTATCCATGGGTTCAGGATATCTGTTTTGGAAATGTTCTCGTGGGTTTTCTGGTTTAAAAGAGGGCGGTCTAGAAAATTGTGAATTCTGATTATTTTGGCTTTGATATTGGGAAGTATTCCTAAATTGTGAAGTTTGATTATTTTGGCTTTGATATTGGGGATTATTTCTAAATGGTTTCTGAAATTGCATAACTGGAAAGTTTTGGGCAGTAGAACGATTGTTGAAAGACCTGGTTTGTGGATTGGGGGTTTTATTATTTGGCGATGTATAATTGCCTGATTTAAGAAATGTCCTATCTCTATACTCGTAATTTTCTTCCAGAACTATAAACTTAAGAGCATCTTCAATAGATGCAGGTGCAGTGGATCTTACTACCATTCCTAGAGGGTTTCTAAGTCCCCCGAGGAACGCTTTTAATGTTTGTTGAGCGTAAATTGCTCTTTTCACTTCTAATATTTGTTGATTGTCTTCATTACAAATTAAATTAGAAACCAGAAGTTGTTCAATATATCTACACCTATTACTAAATGTTAAAGCATCCTCATTATGTTTCTGCTTGAGTGTTAAAAGTTCGCTCAAAAGACTAGTGTCGTCTCGTTGGTCCGTGAAGTTTTGCACTATAGCTTGTCTTAGGTCTTGCCAATTATTAATAATTTTTGTGCTAATTATAAGTCTAGCTTGACTGGTTAATTTTGACTGTATAAAATTAACTAAAAAATGATTTAAATATAATCTTTCATCTTCAGCGTTATAAAATGTGTTCATAATGAGATCGCATGCCTTAAGAAAGTTACCAACATTTGCCGGTTCCCCATTGAACTCAGGTATCATCTTTAAATAGAATTCACTAAAGTTGTTTACTATATTGTTAGCTTGGGCCATGTTTATGTTATTTTCTGCGGTACTAATTAAGTTACTATCAATTTGTTCTACAAGACTAATACTATTACTATCACGAGTTAAGTTATTCTGAACTTCCTGTTCAACAATATTATTATCTAAATTATTTTCTTCAGGAATGACTTGTAAGTTATTTCCAAAATTAAACTGGTTAAGTCTGCTTATTAATTCATCAATATCCGACATATATTCACATACATATGACAAAGGAACAGAGAAAATATAGGAGAGCAACTTACAGTAATAGTAGGAACCAGATGACCATTTGTTCTTCTTAAAAAACCAAGGAACCAATATTCTTTTGATGCCTTAGGTTGCTGGGAGATCCGTCACCGACTGCGCCAATTAACAACACTTGTCCTTAGGTTGCTTTTTTTAAAAATTTATTAAACTACTTAAACTATTTAACAACAAACTAGCATAGTTACTGCCTAAATTAATACTGAACAATTATAACACAAAACAGTGGCTTTATATAATAATTGGATAAGTGTTCGTTGCAGGTTCTCACGAGAACATGCAGATCTAGCTTCTTCTGATTTCGCACTGCTGGCACTATCTGCAACGGTCGGCATAATTCGTAGAATCTGCTTATGGGAACTGCTGCATGCAAATGTAATTTGATACCATCTACGTGACATATCGTGGGAAGCCATGTGTTAACTCGCGTCTCCTGCTTTCAGTTTCAGATTATGTACTATGTTGTGTGGTGTACTGATAAATTATTGTTAAGAATAGTATAAGAGGAATACTACTTCCTAGTGGGATTTTCTTTCCCCCCACGCATGCCTACAACCACCCTCAATGCATAAAACACATGAAATATCAATCCCCAACAAAACTACGAGACTTGCAGCGAAGGAGGCGTAGACAGGGTTTAAAGGAGGTATGGCTACAAAATTTGAAAAAGTCTGATTTTACAGGTCCGACTAAGCTGTTTTGTTGCATTTTTCTGCTCAAGTTTCCTTTTTATCTTCCCCGCAAAGTACCTATATTTACTCCTGGTCCCGTGACTTTCTTGGGGGGTGTTTGCATGAAATTTTTCTTGTGGATTGCGCATCCAGGGTGTGTTCTAAGCATTTTTCTGAAAAAAAAACCTCCGGGAGGTAAATTGATATTTTACCGGAATATAAACATTACTTTGAAACAATCATTGTTCCTTTCTAGGCCAACAACCATTTCAGAGAACAGTTTAGCATATCGAAGGAAACAAAATGAAGTGTTGTTTGAAGTTATGAGAACTCATTTTGCTAAATTTAATTATAGCTTGTGGATTTGTGAAACATTGTAAATTGTTTTTAGGTGTTTCCTGCTTTCAGTTTCAGATTGTGTACTATGTTGTGATGTACTGATAAATTATTATTAAGAATAGTATAAGAGGAATAATACTTCCTAGCGGGATTTTCCCTCCCCTCACGCATGCCTACAACCACCCTCAATGCATAAAACACATGAAATATCAACCCCCAACAAAACTACGAGACTTGCGGCGAAGGAGGGGTAGACAGGGTTGAAAGGAGGTATGGCTGCAAAATTTGAAAAAGTCAGATTTTACAGGTCCGACTAAGCGGTTTTGTTGCATTTTCCGCACATGCATCCTTTATCTTCCCCGCACAGTACCTATATTCACTCCTGGTCCCGTGACTTTCTTGGGGGTGTTTGCACGAAATTTTTCTTGTGGCTTGTGCATCCAGGGTGTGTTCTAAGCATTTTTTTGAAAAAAAAATTCTAAAAACCCTCCGGGATAAACTGACATTTTACCAGAATATAAACATTACTTTGAAACACTAATTGTTCCTTTCTATACCAACAACCATTTTAGAGAACAGTTTAGCATTTCGAAGGAAACAAAATGAAGTATTGTTTGAAGTTATGAGAACTCATTGTGCTGAATTTAATTGTAGCTTGTAGATTTGTGAAACATTGTAAATTGTTTTTAGGTATTATTGGATGAGTTACATTAATCCTGGTGATCACATTCCACGTAGCAAAAAGCTTTTTACTTTCCCAGTTAAATTATAAGATAAAATTATAATCACATGTACCTATAATTTTACAACCATGTGCTAGAGATAGAATAAATCTAAATCACTTCAAATTACAAGTAGTTACCACATATTTCTGAGAATTGTATTAATAAAAAAAGATAGAGGTTCTTTAAAGAAAGGCTGTGTGTAGTAGGTAATGCGGCACTTTGAGCAGACAGTGACGTCACAGGAAGTGACGTCACGGCGCCGGCGCCACGCCCTGGCGCCGGCGCCACGCCCTGGCGCCACGCCCTGGCGCCACGCCCTGGCGCCACGCCCTGGCGCCTGCCACGCCCTGGCGCCGGCGCCTGCCCTGGCGCCTGCCCTGGCGCCTGCCCCGGCGCCTGCCCCGGCGCCTGCCCCGGCGCCTACCCCGGCCCCGGCGCCTAGCCACGCCCCGGCGCCAAGCCCCGGCGCCGGCGCCCAGCCACGCCCTGGGCCAGACAGTCACATCCGTGTTATTCCTAAGGTCATTGACCTGTCTTTGGCCAGACAGTGACGTCACATGACTTGTGCCAGACAATCACATCCAGACAGTCACATTTACATTTAGCCGTGTTATTCCTAAGGCCATTGACCTGTCTAGGAAACTGTGACGTCACACGACTTGGGCCAGACAGTCACATGCAAACATTCCAAAGTGTCTAACCTATTACTTCAAATTATTATATTTTGAAAAAAACCATTTGGAGCAGGTGAGTTTCGAACCCGGGGCATTCAGATGGGAGGCAACGATGCTACCCGTTGAGCTAAGCAGACGCTTATTAATTTATTGTTTTAGGTTGGTATATATATATACGACTACAAACAAACAATACATGTAACATAATTAAAGTTTATTATTAGACAAATGGATGATTTACAAAATAATGTTTAATATTAGAGGCTGCTGAACCAAAACGGAGGAACCAAAATGGCGGAAAATGGCGGAATGAAAGATGGAAGCCTGTGATACCTTAAGCTGACATCCCTGACATTATAAAAATGGCGGCTTTCGCTGATAAAGAATGGCGGCTTTCGTTCTTAAAGATGGTGCGCTGATAAAGATGGTTGAAGACTCCATTATTTAAAGATACGTCACCCCAACCTAGCCGACAAATGAGAGTGAGGTTGATAAGCGAGAATAATGGTATTGCCGACAAATGAGAGTGAAGGTTGATAAGCGAGAATAATGGTATTGGTCGAAGACTCGGAAGATCCGTGAGATGTACGATGGAACCAATACATGCACGGTATTAAGGAGGCCAAATCAAATTGGAATATACAATAAAATGGCCACTTCCGGTCTAAACTTTAAATCCTTGTATCTTTTCAACGACAAGTGATAGAAATGAACCGACTTTAAAAATATATCGTTTCATAACAAGGTCTACAAGAAAATGAGATAAAAAACTTTAAACCCTTATCGCGGAAGATCCGTGAGATGTACGCTGGAACCAACACATGCACGGTGTTAAGGAGGCCAAATCAAATTGGAATATACAATAAAATGGCCACTTCCGGTCTAAACTTTAAATCCTTGTATCTTTTCAACGACAAGTGATAGAAATGAACTAACTTCAAAAATGTATGTTTCATAACAAGGTCTACAAGAAAATGAGATAAAAAACTTTAAACCCTTATCGCGGAAGATCCGTGAGATGTACGAGAGAATCAACACATGCACGGTGTTAAGGAGGCCAAATCAAATTGGAATATACAATAAAATGGCCACTTCCGGTCTAAACTTTAAATCCTTGTATCTTTTCAACGACAAGTGATAGAAAGGAACCGACTTTAAAAATATATCGTTTCGTAACAAGGTCTACAAGAAAATGAGATAAAAAACTTTAAACCCTTATCGCGGAAGATCCGTGAGATGTACGAGAGAACCAACACATGCACGGTGTTAAGGAGGCCAAATCAAATTGGAATATACAATAAAATGGCCACTTCCGGTCTAAACTTTAAATCCTTGTATCTTTTCAACGACAAGTGATAGAAATGAACCGACTTTAAAAATATATCGTTTCGTAACAAGGTCTACAAGAAAATGAGATAAAAAACTTTAAACCCTTATCGCGGAAGATCCGTGAGATGTACGAGAGAATCAACACATGCACGGTGTTAAGGAGGCCAAATCAAATTGGAATATACAATAAAATGGCCACTTCCGGTCTAAACTTTAAATCCTTGTATCTTTTCAACGACAAGTGATAGAAATGAACTGACTTCAAAAATGTATCGTTTCGTAACAAGCTCTACAAGAAAATGAGATAAAAAACTTTAAACCCTTATCGCGGAAGATCCGTGAGATGTACGCTGGAACCAACACATGCACGGTGTTAAGGAGGCCAAATCAAATTGGAATATACAATAAAATGGCCACTTCCGGTCTAAACTTTAAATCGTTATATCTTTTCAATGACAAGTGATAGAAATGAACTAACTTCAAAAATGTATGTTTCATAACAAGGTCTACAAGAAAATGAGATAAAAAACTTTAAACCCTTATCGCGGAAGATCCGTGAGATGTACGCTGGAACCAACACATGCACGGTGTTAAGGAGGCCAAATCAAATTGGAATATACAATAAAAATGTTACTTCCGGTAGACACTTTCGGTATAGCCGTAGAGCTACATACATGTGTGACACCTCAAAATCATCGTCTAACAGAAGAAATATAATATTTAAGTAAGTCAGAACAAGCTGTGTTAACACCTAAAAACAACACACTCTCTCTTAGACTTAATGAAGTTACTTTCAGAGAAAATTTCAACCATACCATAAAGAACAGTATTCAATAGCGTATTGTTCATCAAGTGATGCGTGCTACAGACAAATTTTAGTACACCCTCTTAGACTTATTGAAGTTGACGGTACAGGCAGCTGTCAAGCGTAGGCAACGTCCACAAACTATAATGAGTTTAATCTAAAGTGAATAGATAATTTTATTATTTGAATCCATTGGAGGCTAGGGTCTTATAAAACGTATATAAATTTAGTAGATATCATGGGTTATTACAAATGGAAAGTTTATTCTGAATGATCGTTAAACAAACCTGAATTAGGTTTAAACAAAGACTGAACTTAAAATTTACATGTTGTATATATTTTTGTGTATGGTATAACAAAAGTTGGCAACAAGGCTTTAACACCTATATAAACGTAAGTATATTTAAAATATAACCTTTAGAAATGTTTTTCTATTCTTAAAAATATCCGTTAACGATTTTATAGCAGAATGTTTTTGTAAACATATCATTTCCTGTAAATGATTGCTGATTTACCAACATAATTTCCCCAGTATCGGAGAGTGATATCGTTTCCTGCCGTTCTCAAGTTGTAAGCTTATTACGGTTTCCGGTGTAGTGCGGACAACGCCAGTAGAAAACCATAAAAATCTGTGCTTGTTTACCATAAGACCACATGCATATTTAAGCAAATACAGAGATATGACACACCAAGCCATATAAATACATGCAAAACAAGTTACATATTAAGCTAATAGTGGGGTCCTCAAATTAAAACAAAGCTATTTTGTTCCAGCGTCGGTACTCGTAACAATGTACTTATATAAGCTCGATCCTAGAAAAATTCAGTCCACCTTCGACCGTTATTGTTAATACTGCCTAGTTTTGTGCCAGTTAAAATTGCCATCGTCCGTGTTGTGCCACGCTTTGATTGTAGTACCTAGTTAGAGCACCTTTAGCATCATCAGGTATCGTTTAGTGATTTTAACTGTACTTTTTGTAAGATAGTGTAAAAAACAATCATAGTTTTGAAAACATTCACTAATTTATAAACTTTTTAAGTGTTTCGCGCAGTTTTTCTAAAATGGCTTACCAAATCGTTGCCGATACGTGCAAAACCAACCAAAAATATAAGTTGACAAGGCGTAGTGTTACCTTTAAACTTAATGACATCCCCGATCATGTTAATGACCCAGAGAAGTGGGTGAAAAACGGCATTCAAGACATTGTAGCCCGCATAGTCAAGGATATTGAACCTAATGACCGAGTGGGATTTACTTTTAGCTCGGAGGGGTTCGATAAGGGAGCTGCGCACTTGGCATTCAGAAAAGCATCAAGTGTGACATTTGAAAATATTTGGGACCTGCTAGGACAAATATATCAAAGCAATTCGGAGGGTTTTCATTCAAACACATTCAGAATGACGATGACGATGGTGAAACCGCTCACAGGGGCTGGCAGAACAAATAAATATACTAAGTTTGAAGAGGAGTGTTCGCAGAGAAAAGGGATTGTAACCATTAATAATTCCGATAATCTCTGTCTCGTAAGAGCTCTAGTTGTAGCCATAGCTTATGCCATAAACAGTCCTTATATAATGCAAATTAGAAGAAATCGTCAGAAAATGCAGGATCAAGAGGTCGAGAAGTTAATGAGAGAAACAGGTATAGAAATACCGACTGAAGGCGCAGGTATTATTGAACTTCAGAAATTTCAACAATATCTGACTCAATACAGGATCACGGTTTACGAATATGGTTCTAAAGGTCGGACTGTGATGTTTGAGGGGCCCGATGCTCCCCTAAAAATAAACTTACTTCATCACAACAATCACTTTAACGTTATTACAAATTTAAAAGCAGCCTTTTGCTGCAGTTATTATTGCGAGTGGTGCCATGTGCCTTATGATCATAAAAAGGATCATCGATGTTCGGCCTCTTGTCCATGCTGTCAGCAGAGCCCACCTTGTGAAAAGACGCGTGAGGAAATAACTTGTGTCGATTGCAATAGAAAATTTAGAGGTCACAACTGCTTCACCAATCATAAAAGAATTGATAAAAATGGTAAGAGTATGTGTGACACAGTGAAAAGGTGTGAATCATGTCTCAAGACAATTAAAGCCGGCCGCGACCATGTGTGTAACGAAGTCTATTGTAGAGTGTGTTCCAAACATCAACCTGCTGGCCATTATTGTTACATGAAACCTGACGAGCGAGAGCCAATAACAGAGGGTACGTTGTTTGTATTTTACGATCTAGAGACGCGGCAGGATGAAGTGGGGCCCAATGGTGAAAGGATACATTTACCCAACCTATGTGTGTTTCAACAACGCTGCGACCTCTGCATGGAGCAAGATGATGACGTGCTCATATGTTATAGATGTTGTGCGAGACGTCAAGTTTTAAAAATAAAACCTTTGGAGAGGTTTGCAGAATACGTTCTGGGTGTTGCACCGGCTTTCAAAAGGTTAGTGGTAATGGCGCACAATGGAAAGGCTTATGATCACCAATTTATTCTAAAACATGTGCTGGAAAAGACAAATCTCAAGGTTGATTTGATTATGCGAGGTACCAGCATTATTAAAATGAAAATAGGTAACGTAATATTTTTAGACTCACTCACTTATTTTCCGATGCCGTTAGCTGTACTGCCTAAAGCGTTCGATTTGGGGCCAGAGCTAAAGAAAGGTTACTTCCCTCACCTTTTCAACACCCTGGCGAACGCTAATTACAACGGGCCTCTGCCAGAAATAAAATACTACGACCCAGACCACATGAGTGAAGATAACCGTCTAAAACTTATTGAATGGCACAAAGAACATCAAAATGACAACTTTAACATGCAAAGAGATTTGATCGACTATTGTGTCAGTGACGTCGAGATCTTACGGAAAGCCTGTTTAAAATTTCGAAAGATGTTTCTGGATGAATGTAAGGTGTGTCCATTCACAGAAGCATGCACCATAGCCTCTGCCTGCAATCTGGTCTTCAGGCGCAACTTCTTACAACCTGAGACCATAGGCATTATACCCCAAGGAGGCTATCGAGACTGTGATAAGCAGTCAAAGATAGCCACTCTCTGGCTGATATACGAGGAAGCACAGCGTGGTATAAATATCGAGCATGCTGTAAAGAAGCCAGAGGCTTTGGTAGCAGGTGTTAAAGTTGATGGTTTCTGTGCAGAGACACAACAAATATTTGAGTTCCATGGGTGTTACTACCATGGGCACACATGCCTAAGTAACAAAAGAGACGATCCTCTTCACGACGACCCTTCCGACACTCTAAACAACCGCTATGAGCGTACTCAGGCAAAAACAAATCGTTTGAGACAGAGGGGTTATGAAGTTGTTGAGATGTGGGAGTGTACGTTTCGAGAAATGCTTGAAAAGAACGCACCTTTGAAAATGACGTTAGAGACAAGTCCCCTGTTAGCCGCCACAGCTCTTGAACCACGTGATGCTTTCTACGGAGGCCGTACGGGCAACTGCAAGACTTACTATCAAGCAAAACCCGGAGAAAAAATTAAATACGTTGATGTGTGTTCATTGTACCCCTATGTATGCAAATACAAGGGGTACCCAGTAGGTCATCCAAAAGTTCACATAGGTGATGAATGCAAACATCTAGACCTCTCCAATATGAATGGCGTCATCAAATGCAAGATTTTGCCTCCTGAAAATTTATATCACCCTGTACTACCAACTAAGATGAATGGTAAATTAATGTTTGTACTGTGTCGTACATGTGGTGTGTGTATGAACCAAGGTGCCTGCGAACATACCACTGAACAAAGAGCGTTGGTTGGTACGTGGGTGATGGACGAGGTAAAGAAGGCTTTAGAAAAAGGGTATGTTATGCTTGAAGTGTATGAGGTTTGGCAGTATCAAATAGAGCAGTACGATGTGACCGAGAAGACTGGTGGTTTGTTCACTAAAATGATGAACAAGTTCATTAAAATGAAGCAACAAGCAAGTGGTTGGCCTTCAAACTGCATAACATCAGAAGAAAAGGAGGCATATATTGACGAATTTTTCGACAAGGAGGGGATTAGGATGGAGTTTGGAGAAATCGTGAAGAATCCTGGGTTAAGAGCTTTAGCTAAACTGATGCTCAACAGTTTTTGGTATGTACCATGTTTCTTTTCAACACACACACACACACACATACACATTAAGATTTTAACTTGTAGCCACACACTTTTAAATTTTAACATGTAAGATTTCAACTTACAGCAGTAGCACATATACATACACAAACATAAACACACACACACAAAAAATCACCAGCATCTGTAAATATAGTAGGTAAGATTCGAAAAATTGCATATTATTAATTGTTTGCTACTGTGCAAGAACACGTATATTTCACGGAGTTCCATCTGTAAACTAAAAACCACCAGCTGATCTGGCCGTTCACCTTCCATATCAACCGGAAGCCCGGCGATATCACTTTATGTAATATTAAACGCTAGAAATAAAAACACGTTTTGTTTACATGTGGTGTAAAATCGACCTAATTTTTCATTCTACATACAAGTGATTTATATTAATTATATTGATCAAATTTAATACACATATTAGCTACCTTTGACAAGTGGTATATATTTATTACTTATTAATTAAATTTAAATTGATTTAATCAGATCAACCTAATTTTTTCATTATACATACAAGTGGTTTATATTAATTATATTGATCAAATTTAATACGCAGATTAGCTACCTTTGACGAGTGGTATATATTTATTACTTATTAATTAAATTTAAATTGATTTAATCAGATCAACCTAATTTTTCATTATACATACAAATGATTTATATTAATTATATTGATCAAATTTAATACGCAGATTAGCTACCTTTGACGAGTGGTATATATTTATTACTTATTAATTAAATTTAAATTGATTTAATCAGATCGACTTAAATTTCCAGTTTTCTGAACATCTAAATACACACATTAAGATTTGAACTTGTAACCACAGACACATTAAGAGATTTTAACCTGTAACCACACATACATTAAGAATTAAATTTGTAACGTAGGTACTCATGATTGTATGATTTCAGGGGCAAGTTTGGACAGAGAGAGAATCAATCAAAAGTTGACATCATTAGACAACCACATCAACTTGAAGAATTGCTCTCAAATCCAGCGATTGAAGTCACAAATATACATGGGGTCACCGAGGATACCCTCATCGCTAGCTACATTTATAAGGATGAAGCCGCCGACATTCTAAACACTGTTAATGTTTGTATAGCAGCCTACGTTACAACACATGCTCGCTTAAAACTCTATAGTTATCTAGAGAAGCTTGGAGACAGGGTTTTATACTACGATACAGATTCCATAATATATGTTTCTAGATCTGCTGAGTGGGATGTACCAACAGGAAATTCTTTGGGTGAAATGACAGACGAACTCGAAGAATATGGGCCTGGAAGTTATATAGTTGTATTTGCTTCCGGAGGGCCAAAAAACTACAGCTATATTGTATTCAGCCCCAGGTACCACACATACTTTATGGTTTGTAAAGTAAAAGGTATACGGTTAAACTATAATACCCTGAAGCTTGTGAATGTATTTAGCATGAGTGACATGATTATGGCTATTGAATCGATAGAATCTATTCCGATAATCAGTATGAATATACGAAGGACAAAAGACCACCAAGTAGTAACAAGGGAGGAAACTAAAATATATAGGTCAAAGTCTGAGAAGCGTAAGTTTGATGAATCATACTGCTCGCAACCCTATGGTTTTCAAGAAAAACGTAAACTCTACGATAACGCCGATGCTTCCTCTTCATCAACCTTTCAATAGCTTTGACGATATAAAGATTTATCGTAACATCCACACATGTTTCCGTTTCTTTTCAATGCAGAAAAAAAGGGTCTCAAAGCCAACCACCAACCGTCAAACAGTCAACATGCCTAGTTGTTTCTTCGGAGGTCCCTACTCCTGTTCAGAATGTCAATCAGACGCTAAAAAACCCTGTTTGTCAAATATGTAATAAGGCAGAAGGCTATGAGGTAGGTGAACAGCCTAGGTGAACACACTATATTAGCACGAGAAACTCCCACTGAATATAGGACGAGGTTAAACTTCAATTCTTGTAACAGTGAAAGGTGAACATTAAGACTAAAAAAGCACCCGTTTTGGTTTTCAGTCTTCAGACAGTGAAAATACCGTTAAACTTTAGTCTCTTAATCGTGAAGTGAACACGAAAAACTTCGGTTGTGAAAGTGAACTCTTGGAAACAATGGCATTCCAAATACTTGAAGACACAGTGAATTCCAATAAGAAGTTTAAATTTGATAGACGTAGTGTTTGCTTTAGACTACAAGATATACCTGACGATGTCAACGATCCAGAGAACTGGGTCAAAGATCGTATTAAAGATGTTGTGAGCCATATAGTTGAGAATGTCGACCCCGAAGACAAGGTAGGTTTTACCTTTAACTCGGAAGGTTTCGACAAGGGGGCTGCCCATCTCCCATTTCGTAAAGCAAAGAATGTTGTTTTCGAAGACGTCTGGCACCTACTGAGCAAGATATACCAGAGCAAAGGATCCGGTTTTCGTTCTGATACATTTAGAATGACAATGACTCAGGTGAAAAACCGGTAAGCCTTCATCACATATCAATCATCATAGTGAAACCATGTACCTTACTATCTTTAAGCCTCTAAATGTTTATATGAGTTGTTCAATATAATGTCATTATTTAAAGTTGATACATAATAAGATTTTGTAAAAAGCCTTCAGCATTTAAAAACTAATTTTAATGTCTAATATAAATATAAATTTAAACAGTTTTTAGTTTTGTAATTGTACTAACAAACTCATAAGAAGTGGCACCTAATTGCTGGTCTCAAAAATTATATATAAAACAGAGTTTTGCCTAATAATCAGAAGCTCTGTGTTTGAAAAAAACCACAGCCAAAATGAGTAGGTTAAATATTGGGGTAGAGTTATCATATAACAGCCTGAAGAAGTTATGTGATTGAAAATAACCATTTTTCATAGCTAAATTAAGCTTAGGATGTTCAGTGTTGTGAATAAAGTGAAAATAACCATTTATCACAATCAAAAGTATTAAACTCTATGTTATTTGGTACCCCACTTGTAATAACTGAAGAAGTTCTGTGCTAAAATGAAAATAGCTATTTACCACAGCCCAAAATGAGTAAACTCTATATTATTTTGGTACCTTTTGTAACAACCTGATGAACCTGTGTTAGTAACATCGGTCAGATGTTTTTTTTTACAATTACTTGTCACTTTTTTATGGGTAATTGTTTTTATTCTCATACCTACTCTCATGGTATAACACCTGTTTTAGTTATCTATGTAGACAGGTCACTTGTTGATAGCTTATTATCACTTGTCAACATTAATATAAACTACCTTGTGTAGTAACTAGTTGTTAAGATGAATTATAGTATGTATAAGAACTGGTGTAATCCTAGTCAAAATATATGTATTGTAAAAAAAATATTACTGATAAATTTTATTAAAAAAAAATATAGTATGTTCTCAAAATATATGTATTACAATGTTGGTAATAAATTGCTATATATGGAATAATAGTGTTTTATTTAAACAGTTGGAAATTATAAACTAAAAAAGTGTAGTGTTAATGGTGAAAAAAGTATAAAAGCTTCGTTGAAGAATCCTTAAATGCTTGGTGTAATTTATATCATTAAAGAAACGTTTGCAATCACTTTTACTATTTAATATTAGAGTTCTAACTTGATGAACAAAGTTAAACCATACTGTATTACAAATGAATTATTTTTTCATAAGTAGTTTTGGATTTTTTTACTGTAATCAAAATAAAAAGATAAGAAGGAATACAGCTAGAAGCTGTAAAAAAAAAAAAAAAAAAAAAAAAAAAAAGAGCTTGCCATGAATAAGGTAAGTAATTTTTAAACTAGGCTAAAAGTTCTGCTTATATGCAAATAAAATGACGTTATTATTAAGTATGTCATAAACCTTATGAGGTCTTTTGCTAAACTATTACTTTTATATTATTACATTTTTAACAAGACACCACTTTCACATTGAAGTTTGTGTCTGTCGGTTTTTAAAATATAGTGATATTGACGGCGCGAAATTAGTCTTCATAGGTAATAGTAAATAAAAAATTAAATTAGGTTAAAGTATGGCTTTTTACATTATATACCTTAATATAATGAAAAACTTTATGAAAATTCGCCAATATATGCATTATCAGACAATTGAAATTAAAGTGTTGCTCATAGGATATCTTAAATAATAGGTTTATTTCTTTGAATAGTAGTGGTTCGTTGACGTACAGATATTTAAAGGGAACACATGTCTTTAATTTTTATTATACTTAATCATTATGAATAACTTAATATGTGGAGATTTAATTGTTTGCTTTTAACTACTTATATGCCATACCGCAGCCAGTGGAATCTGACGTCACACACACACACACACAATTACTTATATAAACCGCGGCAGCTGTTAAAGTCGAGATAAGCTATTGTTAGATCGTCCGGACGTAAATAGTAAACAAAACTAAAGCAGATAAAGGTAATACTGGTAGCGAATTTTTATAGAAATAATATGACATAAAAACATTTTTATTTTAAGGAGTAAATATACATTTTTGCTCTATAGTCTCCTCTTAATATCATAAACTTACCAAATTTGTTTATCATAGATTTTCCTAAATTAATTTTCTGGCTAACACACAATCGATTCATTATGGTTCATATATAAAACCAACCTCGCGCTCATTTGAGATTTTTTTTTTAAACCAAAAGTCAGGATCTCCTATTAGTGAGTTTTTCTAAGAAAGTTCACCAAAAACGCTACAGTTAAATTATGTTGCAATAGATGTCGTAACTTTACGTGTTGATAAACATGGACAAAAATTATTTTGTTTAGCAATTAAAAATAGATCTGGCACCTTATAAACTCCCAATTTAAACTTATATACTTTTAGCATGTCCAAATATAATAAATCTCAACACAAAGTCTCAAACTATACAAATGATATCTTATAAAGCTTCTAAGTGCGTGTTAATTATCAAGTCATTTAACTTTAAAACACTGATTTTCTAAGATTGTACCAGGTATGAAAAAGTATATGTTTTCCTAATTTCTATCGAATTGTTTTTCATATTTATCTACAGGTGTACATTTAAAATCCAAATATGAAAAATTCTTTAAATGTACACATATCAAAAACCCTGTTATATTAAGTTTTTAGATAATTTCACTACGTTCAGCAGTGGCTCCACTCTACATGTAACTTAACCATTTTATGTAAGAAAAAAAAAATCCGTGTTTGCGTATATAAGCTCGGAATTTACCAGTTTTTCCTATTGATTTCATTCTTTCCCCCTAAACTGTATTCTCGTTGTAAGATGAGATACAGTGAATCGTGCTCGTTACAAGTGAAAAAAGAGTGCTTTACGTAGTGAAATTCACAAATCTAAAGTGTGTGAACCGTGGGAAGTTGAACAAGTTTATATGTTAACTCAAGCTTTTAAAAACAGAATGGCTACCTATCGTATTAGTATGGATGGTAGTGATATACGTCTTGCCATGGAAAGTGTAAAGCATAAATTGTTTCATTTGATGGAAGCTGCTTTAGTCAAACACGATACAGTTAAAATGAATCTAGAATTGTTTGGTTTGTATGTGCTCCAAAGTCAAAATAAAAATAAAGTCACTAAAAATAAAAAATACAGGATGGTGCGCAGTAGCGTTACCTTCATGTAAGTTAAGCATTTTATGTAAGAAAAAATCTTGTTTGTGCATATAAGCTCGGAATTTACCAGTTTTTTCCTATTGTTTTTTTTCATTTATTTCCCTAAAAACTATATTCTCATTGTATAATGTATAATGTATATATTAACAATGAAACAGGCCAATGTCACCTGAATGACACAGGGATGTTCATGTACGTCAAAAAAATTACCAATAAGAACGACAATAGCACACACAATAAGCATAACAATTAAGGAAAATTTTTCCTTAAATAATACAAAACAAAAGATACTTATAAAACACACTTATAACGTCTATAACGTTCAAAAGATAAGAGCTGTAGAATCCAGATCCAATTCCAATGTAAACTGTTTACTAACGCTTTGGGGCCTGTCGACTGCCCCACTATAATTCAATTGTTTTAATTAAATATCCTGGCCAAATTAAAAACAACTTAAGAAGTTATGACTTTAGATATGATATTTCTGAGGTTTCAAATGGAGCTTCGAATGTAGACCGCAAGCAAAATATTGTGCCTTTTCAAAACGATAACCCTGAGGATACGAGCAAGATAACCACTGAAAAATAAGATCTTGGAAACGACAAAAATAAATGATAGTCTGACCACTGAGAATAAACTTTGACAGGCTGTTTTCGAAAATTTAAACCGCAAGCAATTGTGCACTTTTGATAATCTAACCACTGAGGATGTTTTTCGAAATAGATATCGCATTGCCCTTTAGCAAACTTAATCTAGACAACAGGAAAAATTTACTTACCGTATAAAAGAGGGGTGGACGGTTTTGCGACAGTAGTCATCTAGATACAGACGTGGCTGGTATAAATACAGGGGAAGTGATCAGTTTTGCGACAGTAGTTGTGGAGAATCCTATAGAAGTTCTTGATAGAGACAATAGCCAATCAGTTATGTTCAAGTTACTGTTAATTATATGTGTGCTAAGTGTCTCCTTTGGGGAACATATAAGTGAAAAAGACAGAGAATTGGCTCTCAAGTATCTCGTCAGATATGGGTACTTAAGAAATGGTGCCTTTAACAATAGTCAATCATCAATGTTGCAAAATACACAGCCTTTCAAGGATGCTTTGAACATGTTTCGCGTGCTTTACAATTTAACCGAAAGTGAGAACCTGACTATTTCAGACATTAACCTGATGAAACGTAATCGATGTGGTGAAAAAGATATAGGCAACATTTTCATAACTTCACAACCTATATGGAAAAAGAAAACATTAAAGTGGTACATACATCATTCAGATCCTTTGATACGTCTGATAACACAAAAAGCATTTAAACAATGGGAGCAGTATATTGATTTGAATTTTGTAAGAACAAACATTTATTCTGAAGCTGATATAGGGATAAGTTTTTGCGACAACAACCATCGTTACTTGTTAAAAGATCAACCATGTGGATATCCATTTGGTGATTCCGTTTTAGGACATACTTATTTTCCGAACGCTGCCAACACTCCAATTGAAATCCATCTAAGTAGTAATAAATCATGGAACTATCAAACATATACATCGGAAGGCAATGACACGTCGTACTATTTAGTGCTTTTACATGAACTAGGACACGGTTTAGGACTCACCCATGCTTACGACACAAACTCTCTTATGTTCGCTTATTATGGAAACAGCATGTCTAATGACGATATTCAACGGATTCAAGAATTATATGGACAACGTTCTACTACAACTACAGCGAAGACAACAGAGACTACAACGAGGGTGGCAAAGACTACCACAAGGTCGACACCAAAGACGCCCACACCAGCGAAGACAACAGAGTCTACAACGAGGGTGGCAAAGACTACCACAAGGTCGACACCAAAGACGACCACAACAGTACCTAAAACAATAACCAAATCAAATATGGACTTGTGCGATTATATAGACAAGATCAGGCCTTTAGTTATTATTAACCATAACATGTATCTGTTTTATAAGAAATGGGTCTGGGTTGTACCATTAGATAATATGAAAGGTCCCTATACAGAGCCAAAACTTCTTACAGATTGGTTTCCATATTTGAAGGGTTCTTTTAAAGAAATTAGACATGTTTACCAACGACCTAGTGGAGAAGTGGTTATGTTTACCAACGATGGAACCTTCGCCCTTGTTGATTTTCCCAGCATACAAACAAAACACATTGCCAAGTTCCGTAATGTCAACTATTTAGGTGCTTTACAGTTTGACAAGATAAATGCGATCGTAAATACGTATACAGGAAAAACCATAATATTTCACTCGGATAACATGTACGAAATCGTTAGTGAGTCTAGAGCTCTGTTTTATAGGCAAGAAGAAGGCTATATACACTCCTTTTCTCCCGAATTCCCTGCTAAAATAGATGGAGTATTTAGGTATACAAATGGTAGATTGTATGTGTTTCGGAAAAATAAATATTACGAATTTGATGAGTTTTCCAATCAGGTAGTTAGCATAGGCCAAAAGGATTTATCGATATTTGGTATCCAATGCCCGAGCCGTAGTCTGTACGAACAACTGAGACTCCTATTACAGAAGATTGTCAACTATACAGAGAACGATCAACAATCAGATGTTGAAGATTATGATTATATATAGAGCACAATAAGTATAACCTATTAATAAATATTATTTTGGCATTAACGATGTTTTCATTGTACCCTTAAGTTTCTAATATCACCCTTTTCCTATGAAATATTTTTCACATCATTTTATACAAAATAAAATATAGCATGTGTAATCAAAGCTTTGTTTGCGATGTTTGTATCTTTTTTCGTATGACTTTAAGGTCATTCAACGGAAAATAAAACCGCTAACGGAGCATTGAGACCAACTCACAAGGTTATTTCAACAGCTGTGAGCAAAATATGTTGGCTAACAAGGTTAATTTCGGGAAGTGCTAAGTATAGCCGTAGTTGGAAGCGATATCGCTGTTACCACTAGAGGTATTGTTGCCAGCTCTACTTTCAACAGATTCTTTAAATTAAACCGATTTCAATAAGACTTAAGAATATAGATATTTTATTGTACGCATGTACATTTGTTAAATTTGGTTTCTGCTTACCTAGACCAGTGATATGACACCAAACATGTAGGACTTTAACCAACAAAAAAAAAAAAATAAAAACTGATTAAGAGCATGCGCCTCACAATATATTTAAATTGTAGGCATCAAGACGTTTTAAGTAAGATCACGTGGAGATTGAGTCATTAAAGAAAAAAAATTTATTGGGCGCCTGCATCCCCCACAATATTTTAAAAATTCTAGATGCTAAGACGATTTAAATAAGGCCAATACTGGTGTTTCTATACGCTTACTGCTATTTAAAATTCTAGGTAACACAGCTGTAATAAATATATATTTAACCAGCAATCATAAAGGCTAATTTTTTTAATTCGTCCATATCAGCGTGTAATATCATAAATTGTTGAAATCGTTATATAGACACCGAATGTTAAATAAATATTTATGGGATTACACAGATTTTTCTCACTGTCGAACGTCTTGTCAATATTAAAGATGTTATTGTTGTCTATTTTTAAAATTAGTTAAGGAGTTTGTATAAGAAAATTTGCTACAAGATATATTTTAAGATTTGTCTTAAAACGGTCCTCTCTGGTTTGTTTATAGCTATACATTTTTCTTGACGTATTGCACTAAAAAAACAGACGTTTGCACACACCTTACACGCACGCTCATAATTAGACTGCATGATGTGTTCACCTCTTAGATTATCATAAAATCCAGACTGTGATGGAAGCTTAGTCTCATTTAATTTATCAAAGGAGTCTACATACGAATATGGAGAAAAATTATGAATTAACTGCTTACTACTTTGAAATAACCCCGTTAAAATTTTGTTGACAGCGCCCAGAATAATTGTAAAACTAACTTTGTATCCTGAACTAGGCCAGTAAATTCTGATTATCAATCCGACATCCGTTCTATGCGAGACAGCGTTGTCAGTTTGGGGTTAAAACCGTTTATCTTAGCTTGAGCAATGTTGACATATTTTTCCTTCTTTTACTCGGATATATATTATTAACAGACTTGTCTAAATGTTATGTCGTATTTGTTTAGCTTCAGGTTAAGTGTATATCACTGGTATCTCAGGTTAATATCTAAGCTTTTCAACTGGGTTTGGTTAGGTTGTGTTTAGTTTTTTATATTAGAGTTTTTAATTTTTACGTTTAACAAATATAAGCTATTACCTGATGATCATTCAGAATAAACTTTCCATTTGTAATAACCCATGATATCTACTAATTTTATATACGTTTTATAAGACCCTAGCCTCCAATGGATTCAAATAATAAAAATATCTATTCACTTTAGATTAAACTCATTATAGTTTGTGGACGTTGCCTACGCTTGACAACTGCCTGTACCGTCAACTTCAATAAGTCTAAGAGGGTGTACTAAAATTGTATATTCCAATTTGATTTGGCCTCCTTAACACCGTGCATGTGTTGGTTCTATCGTACATCTCACGGATCTTCCGCGATAAGGGTTTAAAGTTTTTTATCTCATTTTCTTGTAGACCTTGTTATGAAACATACATTTTTGAAGTTAGTTCATTTCTATCACTTGTCGTTGAAAAGATACAAGGATTTAAAGTTTAGACCGGAAGTGGCCATTTTATTGTATATTCCAATTTGATTTGGCCTCCTTAACACCGTGCATGTGTTGGTTCCAGCGTACATCTCACGGATCTTCCGCGATAAGGGTTTAAAGTTTTTTATCTCATTTTCTTGTAGACCTTGTTATGAAACGATATATTTTTAAAGTCGGTTCATTTCTATCACTTGTCGTTGAAAAGATACAAGGATTTAAAGTTTAGACCGGAAGTGGCCATTTTATTGTATATTCCAATTTGATTTGGCCTCCTTAATACCGTGCATGTATTGGTTCCATCGTACATCTCACGGATCTTCCGAGTCTTCGACCAATACCATTATTCTCGCTTATCAACCTTCACTCTCATTTGTCGGCAATACCATTATTCTCGCTTATCAACCTCACTCTCATTTGTCGGCTAGGTTGGGGTGACGTATCTTTAAATAATGGAGTCTTCAACCATCTTTATCAGCGCACCATCTTTAAGAACGAAAGCCGCCATTCTTTATCAGCGAAAGCCGCCATTTTTATAATGTCAGGGATGTCAGCTTAAGGTATCACAGGCTTCCATCTTTCATTCCGCCATTTTCCGCCATTTTGGTTCCTCCGTTTTGGTTCAGCAGCCTCTAATATTAAACATTATTTTGTAAATCATCCATTTGTCTAATAATAAACTTTAATTATGTTACATGTATGGTTTGTAAGGTATCACAGGCTTCCATCTTTCATTCCGCCATTTTCCTCCGTTTTGGTTCAGCAGCCTCTAATATTAAACATTATTTTGTAAATCATCCATTTGTCTAATAATAAACTTTAATTATGTTACATGTATTGTTTGTTTGTAGTCGTATATATATATACCAACCTAAAACAATAAATTAATAAGCGTCTGCTTAGCTCAACGGGTAGCATCGTTGCCTCCCATCTGAATGCCCCGGGTTCGAAACTCACCTGCTCCAAATGGTTTTTTTCAAAATATAATAATTTGAAGTAATAGGTTAGACACTTTGGAATGTTTGCATGTGACTGTCTGGCCCAAGTCGTGTGACGTCACAGTTTCCTAGACAGGTCAATGGCCTTAGGAATAACACGGCTAAATGTAAATGTGACTGTCTGGATGTGATTGTCTGGCACAAGTCATGTGACGTCACTGTCTGGCCAAAGACAGGTCAATGACCTTAGGAATAACACGGATGTGACTGTCTGGCCCAGGGCGTGGCTGGGCGCCGGCGCCGGGGCTTGGCGCCGGGGCGTGGCTAGGCGCCGGGGCCGGGGCAGGCGCCGGGGCAGGCGCCGGGGCAGGCGCTGGGGCAGGCGCCAGGGCAGGCGCCGGCGCCAGGGCGTGGCAGGCGCCAGGGCGTGGCTAGGCGCCAGGGCGTGGCGCCAGGGCGTGGCGCCAGGGCGTGGCGCCGGCGCCAGGGCGTGGCGCCGGCGCCGTGACGTCACTTCCTGTGACGTCACTGTCTGCTCAAAGTGCCGCATTACCTACTGTTTGGTTCCTGTAGATAAGCGCAGCTTCCCCCGTATCTAGGCGTAATTGAAATTTGAAAAAAGTACAGTGTGTAAAGTTAAGTGCCCTTGTTGTCACGGTACGTCTATGGTTGTATATAGACAGGTAATTACTTTGTAACAATAGTATCTTTAAGTAAATAACATCACGAAACTTAAAAATTCTTCTAGTGATAAGCATTTTTCTCGATTGATAAATACATGTATACTGTGTCACATTGAAAAGTGGACATAGATTATTGTTAATACTCTCATACTTTTGCAAGGCAGTGAAGATAATGCAGGATCCTAATACCCAATTAACAAATAATGAATTACTGGTAGAGTTAAAAAACTGATAGCAAACATAGACACTTCGTTGGGAAAGAACATTGGCGAGTCGAACGACAGAATATCTTTGTTGGAATAAGAAAATAAGATTCTAAAAACAAGAATTGAAATTTTGGAGAACAAACAGAAGAAAAATAACATTGTCATTTTTGGAATAAGCGAGGTCGAGTATAGACAAGATTCATTAATAAAATTTGTTGTGAGTAAGCTGAGAACTAGTATCGAGGTGGAGGTGAATCCAACATTGATCAGTAACGCATTACAGTGGGGAAAAAGCTAGACAAACCCATAGTTGTGGAACTAAACTGATATGCGGTAAAGAGAAATATTCTAAATAATGCCAGTAAACTAAAAGGCTCAAATATATTTATAAAGAATGATTGCACTGCAAAGGAATTAGAAGACCAGAGAATCCTGCGCAGGTATTTGAAGTTAGCAAGGGAGAAGAAATACAATGCGTTTTGAAGAGAGGGATTTTGCATGTAAATGGTAGGATATATAAGTCTGGTGAGCTGGCTGAAATATCAGACGAAACAGAGGAGGACGCGGTACAGGCGAAGTTAAGCAATGCACCACCAACACCGGATGTTAAGACCAGTGGAAATATCGGGGAGGTGACCGAGGGTATTCATACAAATACACCAAAGTCTATCGTAAGCCAGAACAACAGAAAGGTGTTGAGAAGCGACTCTGCGAGTTCCAACGTACCTAGACAGGCTGAGAAGAGAACGACAAACAGGTTTAAATAATTTTGTCTGTGTTATCTTCTGGTAGTTACTTTAATACAATTGGGAACTATGCTTGAATTTTGGAAACATATATGCCTTTGGTATTTTATGAGTCATAAGTGTCCCGTTCGTCTGATTTTGACTGTGCTGTGTTAGTTTTCTTTCTGATCTGTCTATCATTGTAAAGTGAAACGTTGCGAACGTGTAATTTTTTGTTATTTATATTGCAGCTTTATTTAGGTTAGTAATAAGACTTTATTCTGTTATTCTAGGGTTTTATTTGTAAGAATAGCAATGGATCAGTGCGATAGAGTCCTGCAGAGAGAACTGGTGGATACTGTGGTGGTGGACAGTATGTATGATTACAAGACTTGTATACCGGGTGGGGGTCAGAGTTTGAGATTTTTCCATTTGAACATAAGAAGTTTGGTTAAAATTTTGATGAATTGTGTGTGTTCTTGGGACAGTTCGAGGACTGATTTGACACTTTTGTTCTTACTGAAACATTTTATATTCATGACCTGACATGCCACCAATTGCCAAATTATAAAGTAGTGTACAATAACAGCACGATTAATAGGAATGATGGGGTGGTTGTATATGTCAAGGAGGGGATAGAATTTGAGTACGAAATTGTGAATCTGGGCCTTCTGAAACCAATTAAGGTGGACTTTACACACAGGGGTAAAAAATATACCGTTATAGCTATCTATAATGACATACATGACATTTGCGTGAGTGCGTTTAGCGATGACTTGGCCAGATTTTTGGGCCTCTTGCCAAATCGTAACTTTACTATTATAGTGGGATACATGAATGTGAATATTAAGGGACAGACGGACTATGTGGACAAATACTTGAACGTCATGGGTGCAGCTGGATATAAATCATACATAAACAACTTCACACTAATCGAAAAAGAGAGTAAGTCGTGCATCGATCACATATTCGTCAAGACTCGCGAGCTGAATAAAATTATCGCGTTAATTTTTGAATGTGATATTACAAACCATTTCCCTATTATTTTGGATATTGAAGTCGAAAAAATTGGCGAGCTTGCAAACACTAAGGCATGCTATCGAACATTTGTTGATCATTAAATGCTGAAGTCATTGATGCAGCGGGAAAACTGGGAAGAGTTTTATCGTCTTGACAATGTTGATGTTATGGCAAGAGAATTATCTGTAAGGATACAAAAGAATCTGAGCGAGTGTACAACAGGACGTAAAGTAGATGGAAGAAGACGAGGGGACAAGGACTGGATTACAAGTGGTCTCATAAAATCAATACAGCGCAAGAACGAGATGTAGAGATGTACAAGAGGTGTCTTAGATATCCAGGAGAGAACTGGCTGATGGAGGAGTATAAACTGTACCGTAATAAGCTAAACTCCTTGGTCAAGAAGGCTAAGATCAGTCACTTTCGAAAGCAGGTGGAGGCAAACGGGTCCGACAGCGGCCAGCTTTACAGATGTGTTAACAACCTGTGCAGTAAAGTTCGCAAAAAAAGTTCTTAAACAGTTGCCCAAATAAGAACCGAGAATGGAACAGTGGTGGGCACGAACTTTGAGATAGCGAGTAGTTTTAATGCATATTTCTCTTCAGTGGGCAAAAATCTGGCTAGCAAAATTCAGGGAAATACAGATAATTGTAAGTCCAACATTACTCGAGTTGAAAATTCAATATATATGAGACCGGCAACAGAGGAGGAGGTGGAAAAAAATATAAAAGAGCTAAAGCCACGAAAGACCCCAAGGCATGATGGAATAGCGGCTGAGGTATTGAAAGATAATTCTGCATTTGTTGTTAAACCGTTGACTCACCTCTTAAATAAAATTATTGAGACTGGCGACTTTCCGGCACACCTAAAATTAGGAATTGTAAAACCATTTTTTAAAGCAGGCGACATATAAGATATGATTAACTATAGGCCGATTACTTTAATCACAACAATGGCCAAGATTGTAGAAATGGCACTGAAGAGTAGACTAATCTCATTTTTTGACAAACATAGGGTCATATCTGAAAGGCAGTATGGCTTTCGCGAGACTAAGTTAACCAGCGATGCCATCGCTTGCTTGACTGCAAACATCTACACTGCCTTAGATGCAGGTAAACCATCAGTATGCGTTTTTGTGACTTGGCCAAGGCCTTCGACACCGTTGACGTATTCTCCTGAAAAATTTGGAGGCTTGCGGGGTCAGAGGGATCACCTTAAGGCTAATGGAAAGCTATTTGTCTGGAAGAAAGCAGCGGGTTCAGATAGAGGATGTATATAGTGACGATCGGCAGGTTAGCTGCAGAGTTCCACAGGGTAGTGTTCTGGGGCCTACCTTGTCCAATCTCTATATAAATGACTT
Source organism: Tillus elongatus (assembly GCA_964006375.1). NCBI lineage: Eukaryota > Metazoa > Arthropoda > Insecta > Coleoptera > Cleridae > Tillus > Tillus elongatus. The sequence goes on along the minus strand of OZ023269.1, from coordinate 59,277,332 downwards.
ATTGTCCTTGGAATGCGAAGGTGAAATCATGAGCTATGCAGATGATAAAGTGATATTCTGGAGTGATCAAACTTGGGACGGTGTCAAGCAAAAGGCACATGGTGAGTTTGCCATGGTTGTTAACTGGTTCAACGTAAACTTCTTGACAGTTAATCAGGAGAAGACCAAATTTTTGCCATTCTCAACGTACAGCAATACATTACCTGGGAATGACCCGCTGATGATCAAAAAATCTCTGGACGCAGCAAGTGCGTTATGGTAGCGAATTTTCTTTAAAATATTTTTAATATCAAATGTCTTTTTTTAATGACAGCAGGCATCAAACTTGGTTGCCTGTATAGTAAAAACAATGTACCATATTTCATTGAAATAAATTTATTGTTTGAAAATATATAAACATTTTTCATAAGTCTAGATGCAGCAAATGTGTTATGGAAGTGAATTTCCATAAAAATGTTTTTAATAGCAAATGCGAGCATACATCAATCTGATTACCGGTATACCCTATGTGGTAGAAATAATGTACTATATTTTATCAAAATTACTTACGGTTGGAAAATATAGAAAAACTTTCCGAAAATTAACTTAAATGTTGGTTTTCTATCCAACAAAGCTTTACGTTATTAGCAAATTGAGTTATTGAAATTTGAAGGATTTAATGAAAATTCGGTAAATTTGCAGATTAGCTTCCGAACGCTTTTCAACAAATTGTTTTCAGAAACATTACTAGGACCCCACCTGGATGCACAAACCACAAAAAAAAATTCTTGTTCACACCCCCCAAGGAAGTTATGGGACTGGGAGTGAATAGGGGTGGTGTGCGGGGTAGGCAAGGTTTAAGGGGGATATGGATTCAAGATGTGAAAAAGGCAGCTTTCAAGCCAGCTTTATTCGAATTTTCTGCTCATATTTCTTTTTTACTACCTTCCCCGCTCAGCACCCCTATTCACTCCTGGTTCCGTAACTTCCTTGGGGAGTGTGAACAAAAAATTTTCCTTGGGGTTTGTGGATCCAGGGGGGTGGGGGCCTAGGCAGGTTTCTGAAAACAGTTTTTTGAAAAGCGTACGCGAGCTAAACTGCAAATTTACCGAAAACTCGGTACCAAAACGCACTTACTGCGTCCAGATTTTTTTCTTACAAACCCATCATATTTCGACAAAAAATGCAAAAATGCATCAACGAATTTGTTCCATGAAATTTAGCTTAAAAAAATATCCACTCCCACTCACTCCTGGTCCCGTAACTTCCTTGGGGGGTGTGAACAAGAAATTTTCTTTAGGGTTTTGTGGATCCAGGGGGGGGGTGCTAGGCAGGTTTCTGAAAACAGTTTTTTGAAAAGAGTTCAGGGAGCTAAACTGCAAATTTACCGAAAATTCGCTACCAAAACGCACTTACTGCGTCCAATTTTTTTTCTTACAAACTCATCATATTTCGATAAAAAATGCAAAAATGCATTAACGAATTTGTTCTACAAAAATTAGCTAAAAAAAATTATGCACCCCTACTCACTCCTGGTCCCGTAACTTCCTTGGAGAGTGTGACCAAGAAATTTTTCTTGGGTTTTTGTGGATCCAGGGGGGGTGCTAGGCAGGTTTCTGAAAACAGTGTTTTGAAAAGCGTTCGGAAGCTAAACTGCAAATTTACCGAAAATTCGCTACCAAAACGCACTTACTGCGTCTAGATCTTTTTCTTACAAACGCATCATATTTTGATAAAAAATTCAAAAATGCATTAACGAATTTGTTCTACGAAAATTAGCTAAAAAAATTATATACCCCTACTCACTCCTGGTCCCGTAACTTCCTTGGGAAGTGTAAACAAGAAATGTGTTGGGGGAATAGGGGTGCTGTGCGGGGTAGGCAGGGTTTAAGGGGGATATGGCTTTAAGATGTAAAAAAAGACAACTTTCAAGCCCGTTTTATTCGCATTTTCTGCTCCTATTTCCTTTTTACAACCCACCCCGCCCAACACCCCTATTCACTCCTGGTCCCGTAACTTCCTTGGGGGGTGTGAACAAGACATTTTTCTTGGGTTTTGTGGATCCAGGGGGGGGGGTGCTAGGCAGGTTTCTGAAAACAGTTTTTTGAAAAGCGTTCGGGAGCTAATCTGCAAATTTACCGAAAATTCGCTACCAAAACGCACTTACTGCGTCCCGATTTTTTTTCTTATAAACGCATCAAATTTCGATAAAAAATGCAAAAATGCATTAACAAATTTGTTCTACGATAATTAGCTAAAAAAATTATATACCGTTAAACCATAAACTTCACTAAACCTACAAATAAATATCCAAAAAGCCACCAAACTTAACTAAACTGACAGCCAAAACATCAGAGAAAGGGTCTATTTGAAATGGATATTCTGTAAATATATTAGTAAAATAAAGGGCAATTGCGGTTGAATCTGAAACTTAAGAGTTTGCAGAACACTCTTCTTGCAACATTTTCTTTTCACAAACGGTATTTGTTTCACATTCTTTGCCTAAACATTGCCTATTTTGACGTTTAAAATTGCGAGTTTGACGTTTTGAGGAAAACTCCAAAATTTGTTGCTTTAACTGCCCATAACTTCTTTGTCTTTAAAGCTATGGAACTAATGCTAATACTAAGCTAATGGTGGGCTGCAGTTACGGGCACTTCCCGTAACTGCAGCCCACTGCCTCGTGTACACAAGCATAGACAGATATTTAAACGGCTATATGCTACCACCAATGTAATTACTTGCTCATTCACACGCACACACTGGATTATCCGGGTGCTCTGCGGGTCTTTATTTTCACGGGAGGCTGAATTTTAGATGACAGCATGTTAGGGATTATGTAAACTCACACAAAAGTACCTATTATGAGTACTTCGTGAGTATTTATCTCACTGTTTATTCTGAGACATCTATATTTAAGGATAACGATTGTTAACTTTTTTTTCTTATGTATTATTTTTCGCTGAATAAACCCTATTATTATTATTATAAACACACAACAGTATTATACTTAGTTTGTAAAGTCTCATGAACTTCTTCAGTTTCGACTATGTTGTATAACAATCCGTCGTATTCATAATAGATCCCTTTTAAAAAGTGTGCCATTTCCGATTTCCGCCTTAATGATAATTATCGTTTTTTATGATGTGACAATACGTTGAACCGAATAAACACGTGTGATTTGCGTTGGAAAAAATGACTACCGGTAGCCAACACGTTAGCTGTCAGCGAATGCGTTCAGCTGACTTAACATTAATAGAAACCGTTAGGGTGTCAGGTAGGCGCGTCAGGGTAATGATCAGCAAGTCGTAAAGTCGTAAATTAAAATGGAGAATTTGTTCCGGCCGCCAGAAGCGCTGGTCCTAGACGGCAATATTGACGATAATTGGAGGAGGTTTTCTCACAAGTTTGAAGTATTTCTGTGAGCATCAGGGCTGCATTCAAAACCTGAAGATAGAAGAATCGCAGTGTTCCTCAATTTAGTAGGTGATGATGGTTTAGAACTGTACAATAGTTTCACATTGACCGAGGAAGAAAAGTTATCGTTGACAGTAATAAAGCAGAAGTTCGAAGATTACTGTTCGCCGATAGCAAATGTAATTTTTGAAAGATTCAAATTCAATAGTATCAGTCAAAAAGACGGCCAAATGTTTGATAGTTTTTTGATGGAACTGCGGAAGGCTGTCAAAACTACAGAATACAAAGATCAAGATGAAATGATCCGCGATAGGATTTTTATGGGCATTTGGGATAAAAATACCCAAGAAAAGCTTTTAAGAGAACCAAAGTTAAACCTGACAAAGGCTATAGAATTTTGCCGAACCACAGAAATCAGCAAGTCGCAATCCAAAGTGCTGCAAAGTGAAGTGCAAGTCAATACAGTGAGTCATGCCCGTGGTAAGGAGTCAGGATCATCTAGTTCAAATGACATTTATGCTGTGCAAGTACTGTGGATATAAACACATTAGAAGTAGCAGTCGTTGTCCTGCCCTTGGAAAGACGTGCGCGAAGTGTCAAGGCTGGAATCACTTTGCCAAAGTGTGCCAAAATGGAAGGAAGGAAATTGAGAAAGGCAAAGAAAATAAGGGAAACAAAGACGTCATGAAATCAAAGAATATTCATGAGCTAGGAAGAGTCAGAAAGTGACACCGATAGTGAGGAGTTTTTTGTGAATTCGTTGCATCGTATTGGGTGTGTGAACAAGTGCAGAACAGCTGAAAGTGTCTGGAAACAAACAATCAGGTTAGGAGAACATCAGGTCGATTTCAAACTTGACACAGGAGCTGAAGTAAGTGTCTTACCAATGTCAGTGGTGAAAAAATTTAAGCTAGAAGGGTTTTTGAGACCCACTAGAATCACACTTGTTTCGTATGGGAATGAAAATTTCAAGATCAAACCATTTGGTGAACTTAAGTTAATGTGTGAAGTCAACGGTGTCAACTCCCAGCTTAAGTTCCTTGTGGTAGACGCAGAGAATCAAGTACCTTTACTTCGATTGCCGGGATGTCTGGCCTTGAAGTTAATCAAGAGATTAGCCAGCATTAATCAGAGCTCAGGTATAATTTTTGAATCTCTTGATACTGTTAAAAAATATTATAGCTCTGTTTTTGATGGAGTAGGAGAATTTCCGACGTCACACCATTTGACTCTTAAAAGTTATGCCATACCACGTATTCAGCCTCCAAGAAGGGTTCCTCGAACGTTGCATGAAAGACTTAAATCAAAACTTGATCAGCTAGAAAAAGATCAGATTATTAAAAAAAGTAGAGAAACCCACTGAGTGGCTGAATCCACTGGTAATAGTTGAAAAAAACGATGATTTGAGACTGGGTTAAGACCCTAAACATCTGAACAAAGCTATACAACGTAAACATTTTCTAATGCCCAATGCGGAAGAAATAGCGAGTAAATTGTGTGATAAGAAGTATTTCACTGTTTTAAATATGAAAGATGGATATTTTCAGGTCAAAATTGATAGTTGTAGTTCAGATTATACGACTTTCGGTACGCCATTTGGGCGTTATAAATTTTTGAGGTTACCTTTTGGCATCACATCAGCCCCGGAACTCTTTCAGAGAAAAAACTTTGGGATATTTGGTGATTTAGAAGGCGTAGGACTCTATTTTGATTGCCTAATTGTGACTGGAAAAGACGAGAAAGAACATGATCAAAATTTACAAATTGTACTTGAACGTGCCCTGAAGTACAATATTAAATTTAACAGCTCTAAAATACAATTAAAGTCCCGGTCTGTGAAATGTATGGGGCAAATTTACTCGAAAGAAGGGGTAGAACTGAACAATGCAAACGTCAAAGCAATTTTAGAATTACCTACCCCAAGAGATAAAAATGAACTTTTTAGAATCCTTGGTATGGCCAAATATTTAGGCAAATTTGTGCCTAATTTGTCAAAGGTGTCTGCTCCACTTAGAAACATGACCCGGCAAGATACTAAGTGGGAATGGACTAATAGTCATGAACAATCTCTTTCTCATCTAAAATATTTGCTGACAAAAGCACCTGTACTTAAGTATTTTCATTCTAAGAAAGATATAGAAATAGAAACTGATGCATCTAAAGAAGGGCTGGGTGCATGTTTACTTCAGGAAGGTCATCCAGTGGCTTTTGCATCTCGAAGTTTGACCTCTACCGAACAGAAATACGCACAGATTGAAAAAGAAATGTTGGCAATTGTATTTGCGCTGCAGAAATTCCATTATTTTGTATATGGTCTGAAAGTACAGGTTTACTCGGATCGTAAGCCACTGGAGGATATATTCAAGAAAGGCTTAGCCTGCATTTCACCAAGACTGCAAAGAATGAGATTGCGATTACTAAATTACGGCATAGCTGTGAGTTACAAGCCAGGAAAGTACCTGTACATTGCAGACACATTGTCTATAGCATTTCTGGTTGAAAGGGGATTAAACTCAGATGATGAATTCAATTTTGCCGTACATTCACTAATAAAAAACATTCCAATGGCGAACAAGAGGAAAGCACAATTCATAATGGAATTAGAGAATGACCGGCAGCTGAAAACTGTTGCAGATTTTTCTATTCAAGGCTGGCCGAAAAGGGATTTGATGTACCGCAGTTTGTAAGGCATTATTTCAAAATTAAAGAAGACCTCACCTATACAGAGGGATTATTGGTGTTTTCCAATAAACTAGTAGTCCTAAATCGCCTTCGTTTCGAAATGTTAAAACTGCTTCATGAAGGACATATTGGCATCGAAAAACAAAATCCCGAGCACGTCAGATACTCTACTGGCCAGGTATGCATGATGATATTGAATCTTATAAAAAGAAATGCAAAATTTGTGAGCGAAATGCCAGACAACAAAATAAAGAATCCTTGTTGTTATATCCTGTGCCTGAGCGACCATGACAACGGTTGGGCATCGATATCTTTACTTTGGCAGGTAAAAGTTATCTTGTCATCTTTGATGCGTGCTCAAATTGGCTCGAACTTCGGCCAATGAAAGACAAGTCAATCAGCTCAGTCATTACAAATTTAAAGAATGTATTTTCTAATTTTGGTTCCCCAGGCATTATAACATGTGACAATGTTCCCTTTAATAGCTTCCATTTTAAAACAATTGCAAACAATTGGAATTTCGAAATAATTACCCGAAGCCCTAACTACCCACGATCCAACGGCCTTGCAGAAAAGAGAGTATCAGTTGGTAAAAATATAGTTTAAAAAATCATTGGAGGATGAGAGTGAGGATATTGACACAGCTTTGTTGCAATACCGAAATAGCCCTCTGAAAAATATTGGATATTCTCCTTCTCAGCTTTTAATGGGTCGAATTTACAAGACAAAAATACCTATCAGTGCTGAGTTATTGAAACCCAGATTGTGTCAAAACATCAATGAAAAACATAGAAATAAGCAGGAATCGTATAAGAAATATTACAATAGGACAGCTGTCGACCTAAAACCATTAGCCGAAGGAATGGATGTTACAGTGTATGATCATATTCAGGGGAAGTGGGAACCAGGAAATATTATTAATCATTACTCTTCACCACGTTCGTATATGATACAGAATAAACATGGTGATATTGTCAGGCGTAATAGAATTGACTTGAAACAGTCATCAAATAAGTTTCAACCTGAACTCACTCCCTCTGAAATCCTACCAGAGTCTCCTAGGTCTAGGACCATGGACGACCAGCCCCCTACCCCTTTCAACAGTCAAAGTGACACTGATACTGGTCTTGAAATAGTGCGCAACACTGATAAGCCAGTAGACGATCGTACAACGTCTGGTCGTCCAATAAGGGCTCCTGATAGACTAAATCTATAAGAGGAAAGATGTAATATATGTATGTAGGCGCCATCTGTTCTGCATTTTTTTTTAATTTCAACAACACACCACGAGGGCTTACAGCCTAAATACTATCGTACCGTGGGTGTTGACAAGGAGGAAAGAGGCAGCTTGTTAATTCTGGACTTGAAGGTTTGGAGGTTCGGAGGAGAAGGAAAAACATGTGCCGGCAACAAATTCCACAACTTGGAAGTCCTCGGGACAAAAGAGCGGACATAACAAGATGTTCTAAGTCTGGTGACATGGACAGTAAAAGAGTGCATTCGCTCTGTTCCCCTGGTAGATCTGTTGGGGACAGCAGGTGGGGGAACTATGGAGAAAAGCTCCTCTGAGCAGTGCCCGTGCAGATATCTATAAAAGAGAGAGAGGTACCAACGGCACGTCGGTGGGCAAGGGATGGCAGCCTTTGGGTGAGGGTAGGGTCACCGATGAGATGTATAGCTCTCTTTTGAATGGAGTCCAGGATAGCGAGTGTAGAAGCGGCAGTGGCACCCCAGATGTGGGAGCAGTATTCGAGGTTTGGCCTTATTTGTGAAGTATATAAGGTATAGAGATTAGCTGGTGAAAAGTATTTGCGAGCCCGGAAGAGGAAACCTAATTTCTTAGCAGCCGCTTCTGCAATTGATGTGACATGTTGGTGCCAATTTAGATTTCGATCCACAGAAATGCCAACAAGAGAAAAGCACTCATTACTTTGAATAACTTGGTTGTTCATTGTGATGGGTCTAGGGCTGGTGTATCTGTTGTGAGAAAGAAAGCAAGACTTAGTTTTGGTGGGGTTGAATTGTACAAGATTTCTACTTCCCCAGTCTAATATTTTTTGGAGATCCACGGAGACAGAACCCTCCATGAGTCTGCGCTCCTCATCTAATTGGGCTAAAGAAGCAGGCTTAGAATATTGTATATTTAAATGGAGGGTGCTGTCGTCCGCGTAGCTGTGAACTGGGTTGGATGTGCTAGAGAGGAGGTCATTGATGTGGAGAAGAAACAAAGTAGGGGCTAAAGCTGAACCTTGAGGAACTCCTGCATTAATTGGATACAGTTTAGAGGAATGGCCATCCACAACAACAGATATGCTCCGGTTGGAGAGGAAATCTGCTGTCCACATGCAGAGTTTTGGTGGTAGACCATAGGCCGGAAGTTTATTAAGCAGCGCTGCGTGCCAAACCTGGTCGAATGCTTTGGATATGTCTAGAGGAACAATCTAGATTCACCGTGTTGTTCCATGGACTTGTTCCAAGTATGGGTGACAAAGGAAAGGAGGTCGGCAGTCGATCTGCGCTGGCGGAATCCATACTGCCTGTCGTGGATTAGACTGTGTTTTTCAAGAAATTTTAGTAATTCGGTGTTATATACTTTTCCATCACTTTAGAGACGACTGAAAGGAGAGAAATAGGCATGTAGTTGCTAGGAAGCGCTTTGGATCCTTTCTTGGGGACGGCTTGTACTCGAGCAGTTTTCCAGTTACTAGGGAATATGCCTTTATTATAAGATATCTAAAACAGATGAGTCAGGACAGGAGCAAGCTCTGGTGCGCATTTTTTTAGAACAATTGCTGGGATCTCGTTAAGGCCAGAGGCTTTCCTGGTATTAAGAGAAGAGAGAATCTTTCGTACCTTTTCAGTTTTGAAAATGATATCCGTCATTTTATGCGCGACATTGTACACTGTTGGTGGTTGAACATTTGGAGGTGGGTTGAGAGTAGAATTGCCGGCGAACAACGAAGCAAAAAGTTCAGCCTTGCCCAGGGCGGTAGAAACAATTTTATCCTCTGAGACAAGAGGTGGGAACGTGCTTTTGCAGAAATTATTCCCAATAGATTTAGCAAGAGTCCAGAAGGCTTTGCCGCAGTTGGAGCTTAAGAGGACTTTTGTTTTTGATATGGTTATTAAACGAGTTTTTTGCCTCAGAAAGAATGCGGACATAGCGGTTTCTTGCGTCGTTAAATGCTTGACGATTTTCTTGACTGGGATTGTGTAGAAGCGTTTTGTGAGCTTTGACCTTTTCAAGTCTGGCCTTGTCACAGGATTTAGAGAACCAGGGCTTTTGAGTGGCTGAAGAGGTTATCGGTGTACGTGGGATAAATAATTTCATGCCAGCTTGGATAATTTCGGTGACGTTTTGTGAGATATCAGAGGGGTCAGGATGAGAAAAGCAGACAGGCCCCCATGGAAATGAGGAAAAGTAATCCCGCATTTCGTCCCAGTTTGCGGAGTTGTAGTGCCAAACGATACGTGGGTGTGATAACTGTGTGACCTCGGGTTGCATTGCGCAGGAAGCAGTAGCCATGCCGTGGTCTGAGCGACCAAGGGGGTCGGTGACTGATATCTTATAGCATTCAGGTTGTGTAGTAAGAAGGAGATCCAAGGGATTTGAGCTGTGTGTTGGGATACGAGGAAAGTAAGTAGGTTGCTGAACCATATTGGCTAAAGAATTGCTGACTGCAAAGGCCTCCGCTGCTGTCCCTTGTGGATCGGTTTTTGAAGATCCTAGCCATTCCTTATTATGGACATTGAAGTTACCAAGAATAATGACCTCGGAGGAAGGATACTCAGAAATCAGATAGTCGGTTTTTTCAGAAAGGTAGTCAAAGAGCTGGACAAAGTTGTTGTCAGAAGGTGACCGGTAAATGCAACAGATGAATTTAGTTGCAGCTCTGAGAGAGAGTTTTGTCCATAGTATGTCTTTTCTTCCAGCTTCTAAATTGGGGAGTCTGGTGCAGGGTAGATTGCTACGGACGTATGCGCACACGCCTCCATGCAATCTAAAGGAAGTAAGGAGCTCATACCCCGGGAAATTGAGGTGATTAGTGGCTGTTTTCGCACTGATTTGGGTTTCGGTGAGGAAGATGAGTTGGGGCCTGTTAGCCTGGAGGAAATGGTGGACGGAGTTTAGGTTAGAATTTAGGCCACATATATTCGAAAAGGATATGTTAAATCTTGATGTTGGCGCCCCCTGTACACCCCTCTCCCGGAGATCCGAATGGAGGGGTATTTTGCCTCCGGAATATTTTGTAAAAGGAGGAGCCATTATCATTTTTGCTTATAAGGGAAACCGACTCATACACCAGAACCGGAAACGTCCGTTGGGACTTCACCGGCCCCTTGATGTATGGGGTGGTACCTCCTCGGGCGTGAAAAAAATGCATATGATGCAGTCAATGTAATCTATAGACAAACATGCGTAAGTGTCCTTTTATCTATTATCTTATTACGAGTTCACGAAGACACGGATGACAGGACACATCATAGGCAGAACAGACGTCAGATTTCATATAAAAATGGACGGGCGTTGATCCCGAGTACTAAGTTGTAAGTTGATATAATCTACTTTAATTACAAGTATAGTGTTGTTTAATTAGTATATTCGACCATATCATACAGGCGAAGAAGTGAATGTAATTTCAACCGCTTTATCAAACTATAAAAATGTTTTATTGCGAATAACCTTGTTGTAAGTGAGTGCAGTTGGCCTTCTATGAGGTCACTCTCCTCGTGACATCACAGAAAGTGCGAGGCATATGCGCATTATCATATCTTGTAACTCATTATATCATGTTTTTGTAACATCTATAGATTGGTAAACCTTAATTTATGTAACTACATCTGGTTGGGAATGGTCCGGATGGTCAATCGATAATTCCCCAAACCACCTTCAACTTCCATCATTTTCGTAAGTTTAAATTCCAAATTGAGTTTGTTCGTTGTTAATTTTATAATTGTTAAGAAATAATAAAGCGTTATTCCTACACACTTCGCATACTACATTGTTTACACTCTCCTGCTGTAATAAAAGTTACATCAGTTAAGTGGCAATAGACCGACATAACAGGTCCAAGTATAGTGGTAGGAAATGTCAAGAGTTAAAAACTTTACTTGATTTAAAATCCTTAACATAAATGTAACAGTAGGGTGGCCAACATAAAATGAAATTTCCACAGCCATCTGTAATGCAAAATAATATAAACTTATGAACGAACTATAGAGCAAATAAGATGACAACCTTTACAGCCTTTCAGCAAAAATTTGAAAATTTGGAAACTAGCATGGCGAAAACAAAAGCCACAAAAAAACTACCTTATACCTTACTATTGACTACCCTCCACTCTCAGGAAAGACTAGTCGTAGCATTAAAATCCAAGGTTGCCACATGTAACTATTCATACATGCGTGTCTTGAATGGCGACAAGTTTGAATAAAAGATACTGGTCCACAGATGTGCATTCCTGAAGCCAATTTCTTTCTTATAGAGTTTTCTGCATTTATTCAAAACAACTATACCAAACTCCTTATCTATAAATGTACACACTAACACATAGTGCGAAATTCATTAATTTTTTCATAACTTGCAGATGTGTTGGTAAAATGGGTTAAATTAAAACCAATTGAACTACACACAGTTGAATTAAATCGTAATTCTCGTCAAATTCATTAATTTTTTCATAACTTGCAAAGATGTTGATGATGTGACTATTTATCCATGTGTGCCCTGAAAGGCGTCAAATTTGAATAACTCATAACTGTCGCCTTAATAAAAATAACTTTTATTATGACACAAAACATATTTCTGCCTGTATTATATTTTCTAAGCCTGTACCTACTTTTTTTACTTATGCTTTTACCTTTTATAGAATAATATTCTCCTTGTTCCACCAGGAAATTATGATAATGTTTAAAATGTCATACTTACTAAATCAGCATGCAATTCAAATTAAATATTACACTGTTCTAAGCATTTGAACGACTTACCATTTATATCGTAAGCAATCATCTCGGAGCTTAATGCATGATGTTCTTTAAGGTGACGATTGAGATTAGTTTGGAATAAATTTTAGTAGGTACAATGTTTTCATGAAGTGGCCATTGTTAAGTTTTATATTAGTTTAGAGGGCGATGTAAAGTTTGGCAACCTAACCTTGAAAATAGACGTGACAACAGTGTTCTGACTAAAAATAGGGAACAAGTTTTATATGTTGGTAGCAATGCAGAATGAGAAACTATGTTTGCATCTCCGTTGTTATTCAAAGTTGCGTATAAGTATGTCATTGTCACAAAATCAATAACCATTAGTTATTTTTGATGGTAGTTGTTGGTCACTTTGGTTAGGGAGAGAAAATATAATTGTAGTAGAACAATGCCAGGGAAAGTTTTTTTTTATTCAAATGAAAAACTCGAAATAAAAGATTGTAAATAATGTTCCTCCAAGTATGAAGTGTCCACTTAATTATTCCCCTCGTTTCCACGAGGGCCTACTTTAACACGGGTAGAATTTCTTCGCGGTTTACAGGCACTTTCTTCCTTTTATTCTGTAAGTCTTACCAAGAACCAATAGGTTCACATACGCTCTGTCTGTGCACGCAGACCACAAAATTTCTGGACGCAGCAAGTGCATTATGGTAGTGAATTTTCATAAAAATGTTTTTAATAGCAAATATGTGTTTTTTTTTAGAAAGCAGGCATCAAATTTGATTACAAGTATAACATATATAGTAAAAACAATGTGCCATGTATCATCAAAATAACTTTATTGTTTGAAAACGTACAAAAATTTCCGAAAGTGTAACCGAAAAAATTCGTTTCTTGGTCAACCTTATAGGGTAATAGCAGCAAATTGAGCTTTTCAAATATGAAGCCTATAATCAAAATTAGCTACCATAACGCACTTGCTCCGTCCAGAATTTCTTTACCTACAAACATGCATTATATTTCAATGGAAAATGCAAAAACATAAGGCGTTATATTATATATATATATATATATATATATATATATATATATATATATATATATATATATATATATATATATTGCGACGGCCACTTGGGTGGGGGCCGGAAGTTAATACAAGTTTTTACTAACCTGAGGAATTCCGGGATGACTTCCGGGACACGGCTTTCCTACGGGCTCATGCTCAGACGCCAGTGTTTATGGAGTTTGTCAAGGAGTAAACACGCTCCTGCCGGATGCCCCTTCCTCCCAAGTCGTTGTCGCCGGCTACACTAGCCCAGGGTAGCTTCCAGCGGCGACAGGGTCCTCCTAAGCCAAGACGAAGTCCCGCGGGACTCCTGGTCTCTATTAAAGAGCTAGGGTTGAATTAGATTTGGGTGGATATTCGGGGAGGCTAAATGAAATGCCGAACAACTTAAAATAAAATTCTATTACCTAATTATGTACACACGGTGGTAACGGGGTCCTGTTACTAAGAGGCCTAACGATAACGGCGGTCAGAGGCAGAGGGAGTTATTTGCTTTTAACTGCGGAACACGCTCGGATTATACGGGGTGTCAGCGTGGCAACGGCGCTTAAGCGGTGCAGGGTGGTGGCAGGATGGTTGTTAATAGCGGGTGCTCCCAGGCGGGCATGCAGCCTACGGGTGTGTCGGGCACCACCTCGAGCTAGCTAGCTGCACACTAAATAGTACGGCATGATCAAGCATTAGCCACGGCCTGTCGTTCGCACGCTCCCCCCCGTACGCCTGTGAGGCCTCGCTCGGCGCAGAAGAGGCCCACCCGCACCAGGCCAGGAGGCAGAAGACCAACGGGCTGTCCCCAGCTCAAGCCAACGCAATCGCTGCGCCCGAATCGACGACAGACCAGGAATGTCCCCGTTCCGACTCCTGTATCCGGGATACTGGGGGGGGGGCTTCCTCGAGGATCGTTTTTGACTGAAACGGAGAGGGCAATCACTCCAACCGTCTCGACCCACGATTCCTCGGTTCGGTCGCCTCCCCAGTGGTCCCGGGGGAATCGGAGTGCAGGACCGTGGTCCCCCAACCGCCCCGGCGAAGCTCGCAAGCACCGTCCTTGGCGATGCCAGCGCGCAGCGGTTTTCAGCAGGCCCCGTCTCACCGACCGAAGGCATCCGGCGTCGCGACAGAGCGCTAAACAATCTAACCACAGGCCTGCTAAATAATATTCAATTGCCACGTACCTGGGGCTTTCCTCGGCGGCGACGTTCACTCGGTCAAAACTCTCCGGCGGTGCTCCTGCACTCGCTTTTCTCTCAGCTGAACTCTCTTCTCGGCGTATGTGATCTCGGCTCTGCTACTCTCCACGCACCCACTGTTCTACGGCGACACTCGTACTGCCGGCCGTCTCCGTTCTCTCTCCTCATATTCTCGATCGTCGTGACCATCCTGGCCCCCTCTCTTCCACGCATCTCGCCCGTCGGCCGTACCCTGTCTCACCGTCACCGTACGCGAATCTTTCCTCTCTCGTAAATCATAATTTCGGATTATTACGCGGTTTCATTTACTGCTGCTGCATTCAGTAATTTAGTTAAATAATCCCTTCAAGATTAGTCACCCCGTGACACCTCCCCCTCACTTGCGGAAAAAAAAAACAAAGTTTTTTTTTTATTGCGCGAACCCCGACTGTCCCCGGCCACCGTCTGACAACTGGACCCCGATACAAATACATCCTGTATCCTATCATATGAACAGAATTTCCAATCCTCTACGGGAACAAGAACAAAGAAAATCTTACTTCCCACCACTAAAAAAAATAAAAAACTTCAGGTCCTTACATACTAATTAATACCTAATCTATCTACAAAACAAAAGATCCTAATTCCTAATATCCCACATAAAACCTCAAATCCTTATATACTAACTGCAACAAGACGCCACTCGTCACCTGGTCTAGACTAAACTGTTCTCACCGATAGTCCGGCTGTCGCTGCACCACCGGGGTGGCACTCCGTGAAAGTGTCTCACTCACTTGCGACCCGCACTACACTCACTGTCTGTACGCCGGGCGCAGGGTGCAGACCGCGTTGCTATGGCGTTGCGCCGACCGTGGTCCTCTCCGCCGGGTCCATGGTGCTCCAGCTGGCATCAGGCGGTAATGTCTGTCCTGGCAGCAGTGCGTAGCTCCTGGGCTGATCTCCACCCGCCGTGGCTCGTCCTGGTGAGGACCCCTGTGGTTCCTGCCTTCCCGTCCTATGTCACACTGTGTCCCCACGTGAGCAACTCGTGGGACACACTGGGTAGCCTTGGTGCTACTTCTCGTCTTCTGGACCGGCGGCGGTCCCTTCCGGTTCGGACAAGGACATTCTCGGGACATAACGCCCACTCTCCCACACTGGGAGCAGAACAGCTTAAAGGGCTTTTCACAACGGCAACGGGTGTGTCCAGACTGTCCACACCGTCCAGTTTCTAACTGGTAGGTATCGGTTCCACGGGAGCGACTTACTCATGGCTCTCGGCGTCTGTAGGGGCATAAAACTTTTTCAGGTCTTTAATATGTATACACCGCAGCAGCTTTCCCTTGGTGTCGCGAAGGTCGTAGACCACCGGGGACACCACTTTGACTACGGTATAGGGGCCGGAATATTTCGCCGCTAGTTTTGCGGCGAAGCCACTAGTACCTGAAGATAACGTGTGTTCTCGACGTAGCACCTGTTCACCGACTTTGCAGCGCCACTCCCTACGGCGCATATTATAGTGGTGACTTTGTTGGGTGAACGCTCTGGACAGATTCAGTCGCACTAGCTCGAACGTTTCTCGAAGCTTCCGTAAACGGTCATGGCGGTCTTCAATTTCTTCCGGCGTTGCTTCTTGGTCTTCAAGCGGACCTTCGGCTCGGGTTGCCGGCTCGGCATGTACGGCTTTCGGTACGGTCAACTCGCGACCGAAGTTCAGGAATGCTGGGGTGAATCCGGTCGATTCCTGTTTGGCCGTGTTGATGGCGAAGCCCAGTTCAGGGAGTCTTTCGTCCCACTGCCGCTGATCATGCTCGCAAAACTGTGCGATCATGGTTTTGAGGGTGCGGTTGGCCCTTTCCACTGCATTGGCCTGAGGGGTATACACTGGGGTTAATCGCTGGGTTATTCCTAACTCTTTTAGCCAAGCTTTATGTTCATGAGACACGAATTGTTTGCCGTTATCGGAAATCAGGGTCTTCGGGCAGCCGAACTTGGTGATTATCATTTCAAATAAGGCTCTGTTGACAGCGGGGGTGGTGGCCTTTCTCAACGGCCGACATTCCACCCATTTCGTGAAGCGGTCTTGGGCGACAATGGCAAAATTATGCCCCTTTTTGGACCGCGGCAGAGGGCCTATCAAATCTACGCAGACGGTTTCCCACGGTGCTTTGTTCGAGGAGGGTTGCATTTTTCCCGGGGTCTGTTGTTGGGAGACTTTGAATCTCTGGCAGCGGTTACATTGTCTTACATAGCTAGCGACCTCTCGAAACATCCCTGGCCAGTAGTAATGGCCGGCTATCCGGGCGATGGTTTTGGAGATACCCATATGCCCGGCGGTGGGTTCGTCGTGGTTTTCCCGCAGAATTCTTCTGCGTACGTTTTAGGGATGCACAACTTCCAGGGGTCGCTCATCTCGGGCTCGCTTAAGTTAGATGTGTCCCAAAAGTGTCGGTATACCCCCTCTGATGGAATAATCAGGGAATGCTTCTGGGTTCTTTTCCACCTCGAACAATTTATGCCTGTACCAAGAACAGCTGGCTTCCTCCTCCGTGAAGCAGATATTCTCTTCTGCGGGTTCTTCGTAGGTCTCCAACGGTGCACGGGAGAGAGCATCGGCTACCCGGTTTAGCGTTCCTCGTCTGTATTTGATCGTGAAGTCATACTGTTGCAGAAAGACACTCCACCTGGCTACCCGTCCTGTTGGGGTCTTAATGGTTTGCAACCACCGAAGGGATTGGTGGTCCGTCAACACCGTGAAATGGTACCCTTCCAGGTATGGGCGCATTTTCTCAATCCCCCATACCACGGCTAGGCACTCTTTTTCTGTCACGGAGTAATTTCTCTCTGCGGGGCCCAGCGTTCGGCTTGCATAGGCTATGAATTTTTCGGCCCCGTCGATGTTCTGGGTCAGCGCTATGCCTAGCCCATTATCACTGGCGTCGGTGTGCAAGACGAATTCCTTCGAGAAATCAGGACATGTCAATATGGGCGTCTCCGTGAGCAGCCTCTTCAGTTCCTGAAAAGCCTGTTCCTGTTCTTCGCCCCAATTCCAACGGTTCTTCTTCTTTAGTAGCTTAGTCAAGGGTGTCACCACCTGCAAGAACTGCGGGATGAAGCGGCGATACCAGGAGGCGACTCCCAAGAATCTGCGGACATCTCTTATGCTTCGCGGAGTCGGCATGGCCCTTATGGCTTCCACTTTTTCGGGGTCCGTGCTGATGCCATCGGCCGTGACCACATGTCCCAGGTATTTCAGCGATTTCCGGCAGAAGTGACATTTTTCCGGGTTCAGTTGCAAATTACTCTGTCTCAGCCTTCGGAACACTTCCTTCAAGTTCCCCAGGTGCTCCTCAAAGGTCTCGCCCATCACAATCACGTCGTCCAGGTAGGCAAAGGCGTGCGGTTCCATATCGGGGCCTATTATGGTATCTAACAGACGCTGGAATGTCGCTGGAGCTGAGTGAATTCCGAAAGGCATAACCTTAAACTGGTACAACCCCCTCCCTGGGACGGTAAAGGCGGTAATCGGCTTACTGGGCGGCGTCAGGGGAATCTGCCAGTATCCCTGTTTCAAATCCAGGCTGCTTATGTATTTGGCCCTACGAAGTTTATCTAGTATGCCGGAAATATAGGGTAGCGGGTAGGCGTCCTTGACGGAAACCTTGTTGACTTCCCTAAAGTCTACACAGAAGCGGTATTTTCCGTCCTTTTTCCTAACCATCACTACGGGCGAACTCCACGGACTGTTAGAGGGTTCTATGATCCCCTCGTCTAACATTCGGTCAACCTCGTCATTAATCACCTGTTGCATTTTCGGATTTTGTGGGCGGTATCGCTGTTTAATTGGTTCTTTCTTTGACAGGCGAATGTGGTGTTGTACCCGGTCCGTAGGGCCGGATATTCGATCAAAATACCTAAGTTCCTTCTCCAAAAATTCATCTAAGCAATGCTGTTCTTGTGGGGTTAATTCCCCCAAGATCTGGGTCTCCATAGTCTGTATTGGAACGGCTGGTGGGGGTGGAGTCGCAGACGTCAGCAGCTCCCCCTCGAGGTAGGTGCTGGAGGTCTGCAAATCTATGCGAAAATCATACCTGCCCAAAATATCCATCCCCAACACGATGTCTACCGGGAGGTGGGGCAAATATAATAGGTCGCCCTGTATCTTCTTGTTACCCATTATTAACTGCGTTATATACATCTGTTGCACGGGTACTAGCCTTCCATCTGCGAGGCGGGTGTTTACTGCTGGGAAAGGAACGATTCGTAAGTCGTTCGCGTCAATTCCCTCAAGTGCTTGCTTGCTTAGAAAAGAACGGGTCGCTCCCGTATCTAACAGGGCACTGAACTCTTTCCGTCCGATCCTTGTCTTAATCAGGGGTCTATTGTCGGTTCGAGTTGGTCGGTCCATGGCCGAGGTGTCGCTGGGTTGGAACTGTTGGAGCCTCGGCCCTCCACAGCTCCCGTTTAGTTTCCCGGGCACTTGCAATCCCGGGATAAAATTCCCGTTTTGCCACAGCGTGAGCAAAACAGTCTTGGAGCTCTCTGGCATTGGTTCCGCATGTGCCCTGTCTCCCCGCAATTCCAACAGGTTGCACGCGTTACAGCGAAACGAACTTGCCTACCGGCCTCCGAGCGGTCAACCGTAGGCGAAGCTGGGGGTGTGGGGCGGTTCTTAGGAGTGGAAGTGAGACTCCCTCCTTCCTGTCTCTCCGGAGGAGGCTTGTTGGGTTTCGGTGAGCTTCCCTTTGTATCTCTCAGCTCCTTCAGCAGCGATTCGATGGCCTTTGTCTTTGCAATAAACGTGCGTACATCCGGTACGTCACAGTTCCAAAGCATCTGGCGGAACTCCGGACGTAGGTTCCTTTGCAGCCAGGTCAGTTCTTGTCTCCTGGTGATGCCTCCATGTCTGCGGATGAGTGTCTGTAAATCCGTGATGTAGGTGAACACGGGTTCCTCGGCTCTATGCAGCCGACGACTTATTTCAGCCTCCAAACCTTCAAAGTAATTCACCGGAAAGTAAAAGCGTTTAAAATCTTCCACAAAGTCTTCCCACGATGCCCAGTACGCTCGGTTATTTCGGTACCACAACAGCGCTTGGTCCTCTAAGATTTGTGGCAGTACGGGTAGAAGGTGGTCCGGCGATACGTTAAAGTGCAACCGAACTTCTTCTAGACGTTCTAAGAATGCCACGGGATCAGATTTTCCCCGGAAATGTAAGTTCCATGCGAACACGTTAGGGGGCTCCGGTCGTCGAAACGTCGAAGCCGTACTGACTGGCGGCATCGGCGGTGTCGGTGTCGGGGGGAATGGCTTTTGCGCAGGCGGTGTCAGGTGCTCAAGTAAATTTCTCGTTGGCGGCGGCGATGGCGGCGGTAACACGGTATGGCTAGGCGGCGGAGTTACCTCGGTATGTGGCTGTATCCCCTCTCGCAAAAAGTCAATTAGTTGCTTCCTCATCTCCTCAACGGTAGCCTGCGGTCGCAGACTAAACTTCCGCAGCTCTGTTTCTAATTCGGATTTCCTAAGCCGGTATACCCATCCTACCCGACCATCAAATATGCCTTGGTCGGGTTTCTCTGGATGATCGGACTCGACGGCACTATCAGCTTTTGGGTCTGACATCCTCTCGCTTATATAACAACACTGTAAAGCGGGAAAATTAATGTTGTGTCCCTGTCAGGGGCGTCAATAGGGTATCAGGTCGTCGTTATTCGGTTCGGTCACGGTATTCCTTACTCAATAGTGGCGTAACGGCAATAGTAGATAATAATAAAAAAAATACAAACACAGCGGAAACAATTCGGCAAATACGGTAAAAAAAATAAAAAAAAATTATCTACTGTTCTAAACTAACACAAACAAAGCAAAGATCTACACCTGGAATTAAATTTGTTGGTAGGAGAAAAAAAAAGCGTGTTACATAGCGGTAAAAATTCGCCAAGCGTTATCTAAAGCAGTGTTAGCTATTAGTTCTAAAAAAAACCACTTATAAAGTCCAAAAGCTGCCACAAGAAATTCTAACAGTGCATAAACAAAGCAATTTAATTATCGAGGTTCTACAAAATATTGCTGGTACGGCGATGATTATCGTAGATAATAATATTAAAGGAATGTGTAAACTCTGCCTCTGTTTTAAATAAAATAAAACGGATTATTAAAGGTATTATATCTTATCTCTTGTTTCTAAAAATTACTTATCGCATTTCATATTAAATTATATGCATTAAAATTTGTAAAGGCTAAAATATTTACGGTTCCTCAATAAATTCACTTTTCTCTAATTTAAATTAAATACAACGGGTTGATCGGTATATCATATCTTATCTAAAATACCTGAAATTTTCTTCTCGTATTTAATACCAAATTATGTACATTAAAAATTTTCAAGTTCTGAAATATTTACAACTTCTCCACATATCCACCTTTCTTTAATTTAAAATGACTCAGGTCCCATGCTCGGGGCTGCCATTTGCGACGGCCACTTGGGTGGGGGCCGGAAGTTAATACAAGTGTTTACTAACCTGAGGAATTCCGGGATGACTTCCGGGACACGGCTTTCCTACGGGCTCATGCTCAGACGCCAGTGTTTATGGAGTTTGTCAAGGAGTAAACACGCTCCTGTCGGATGCCCCTTCCTCCCAAGTCGTTGTCGCCGGCTACACTAGCCCAGGGTAGCTTCCAGCGGCGACAGGGTCCTCCTAAGCCAAGACGAAGTCCCGCGGGACTCCTGGTCTCTATTAAAGAGCTAGGGTTGGATTAGATTTGGGTGGATATTCGGGGAGGCTAAATGAAATGCCGAACAACTTAAAATAAAATTCTATTACCTAATTATGTACACACGGTGGTAACGGGGTCCTGTTACTAAGAGGCCTAACGATAACGGCGGTCAGAGGCAGAGGGAGTTATTTGCTTTTAACTGCGGAACACGCTCGGATTATACGGGGTGTCAGCGTGGCAACGGCGCTTAAGCGGTGCAGGGTGGTGGCAGGATGGTTGTTAATAGCGGGTGCTCCCAGGCGGGCATGCAGCCTACGGGTGTGTCGGGCACCACCTCGAGCTAGCTAGCTGCACACTAAATAGTACGGCATGATCAAGCATTAGCCACGGCCTGTCGTTCGCACGCTCCCCCCCGTACGCCTGTGAGGCCTCGCTCGGCGCAGAAGAGGCCCACCCGCACCAGGCCAGGAGGCAGAAGACCAACGGGCTGTCCCCAGCTCAAGCCAACGCAATCGCTGCGCCCGAATCGACGACAGACCAGGAATGTCCCCGTTCCGACTCCTGTATCCGGGATACTGGGGGGGGGGGGGCTTCCCCGAGGATCGTTTTTGACTGAAACGGAGAGGGCAATCACTCCAACCGTCTCGACCCACGATTCCTCGGTTCGGTCGCCTCCCCAGTGGTCCCGGGGGAATCGGAGCTGCAGGACCGTGGTCCCCCAACCGCCCCGGCGAAGCTCGCAAGCACCGTCCTTGGCGATGCCAGCGCGCAGCGGTTTTCAGCAGGCCCCGTCTCACCGACCGAAGGCATCCGGCGTCGCGACAGAGCGCTAAACAATCTAACCACAGGCCTGCTAAATAATATTCAATTGCCACGTACCTGGGGCTTTCCTCGGCGGCGACGTTCACTCGGTCAAAACTCTCCGGCGGTGCTCCTGCACTCGCTTTTCTCTCAGCTGAACTCTCTTCTCGGCGTATGTGATCTCGGCTCTGCTACTCTCCACGCACCCACTGTTTTACGGCGACACTCGTACTGCCGGCCGTCTCCGTTCTCTCTCCTCATATTCTCGATCGTCGTGACCATCCTGCCCCCCTCTCTTCCACGCATCTCGCCCGTCGGCCGTACCCTGTCTCACCGTCACCGTACGCGAATCTTTCCTCTCTCGTAAATCATAATTTCGGATTATTACGCGGTTTCATTTACTGCTGCTGCATTCAGTAATTTAGTTAAATAATCCCTTCAAGATTAGTCACCCCGTGACAATATATATATATATATATATATATATATATATATATATATATATATATATATATATATATATATATATATATATATATATATATATATATATATATATATATATATATATTTCTCATGTATTGTTTGAGGACTTGAACAACAATTTATTTTCTATTATACAATGTTAAGTTTAAGGTCATTCTAAATTTCTCTAGTGTGATTTTTACTTCATGTCCCCGAAGAATCCACCTAAAACGTAGATGGTGTTGACGTGATGTCATGTAACAATATTTTGATTTCAACTTTCAAACAATGTTTAAGTTTTAGGCTGACAATTTTAAATCATTGACATAATTTAGGTATACATTACATTCAATTAAAAGTATAATAGCTTGGTAAAATGAACGAAAATTAATAAAATAAGATTAACTCAGTAACAGTGTGAAATAAACGTGGAGGCTCCATTAGCAGGTTGTGACTAGGCCTTTGCTTGTAGACCGTTTTTCGGTGACACGGATTGACGGTTACTATCTGAGGATCTCGGGCTCCAGATTTTAAAGGGTTTACTCCCTGTTGAGGATGTCTGCGACCTCTTCACTAAACTCTGACCAAGATAACGATCAAAGTACCTGGGTAACTCTGTGGAGAAGGGTTCGGTAGCTTTTAGATGATGCAGACTAAATTTAGTGATCCCCGAGTAAGCGGGCTTTAATCGCTGATATTCGGCGTGCTCCGACCACTTCTGGCTTATCGAAAGGTGTAGCAGATTTTGTAAGTAAAAGGGGTTAGATATAAATTAATTGAGATCTTTTATTTACCCAACCCTATATTTTAGATTAGAAAATATTTACAAAAGATATATACAAAACAATATTTACAAACTATGTACAAATAAAATATGCGGGTAATAATATTAATCAGAACTCGGCTTGCTCTAAAGCGACCAGGGCTAGTGTTGGATGACGCATACGGACTCAGCGAGATATACGGTACGAGCGGAGTTCTACTAAATCACGTATACGGCAGGCGGGCGGCACATAACGATAGACCAGTTCAAAGTAACATCTGTAGCCTCTCCGTCAAAGTAGGGAACACCGGAGGCGCATAAGGGCGGAAGGAGAGACGGGACGACAGTTTCCAGTAGGCCTATGCGGAGTGTGAATCCTCAGCATCTCCGCTAGGGCCAAACCGGGACACAAACATCTTGATTACTTTAGCGAGCTGTGAATCCTCAGCGTCCTCACTAAAATAACACAAGAGCTTATACTGTATGGGGCGGAAATCCCGGAGCCAGATGAAGTGTACAGGGCTAATTGGAAATGAACGCATCACTTGGAGTGACCTAGATAGGCTGTGAATCCCCAGCGTCCCTATCGGGATCAAACCAAGATGAATATATCTCGATTATTTAGGTGAGCTGTGAATCCTCAGCATCCGCACAAACATAATGCAAGACAATCTAACATACAGAAATTGTCTATAGGGACGGATACAGATTGGGAAAAGCAGATATAATTCACTTGCGGAGATTTGGACTGAGAAGTGTGATAATTTAAAAATATGAAAATTCGCTACAAAATATGAATTACCTAGAACGGATACTTTCTTACCTATAACAATATTCTCGTGTACTGAAATCGCCCAACCAGGTGCGCTCGGACGGCAAACGGAAACGGAATCGGTGCGGACTGGTGGCGACTCGCTGTTCTCGGCTTATTAGCTGAATTACCAATACTGCATAAGCCCCGTGTTGCTTCTCCTTTTATATGAATTTCACAGCCGGCCAAAAACTCCGCGATGATTGGAATGTTATCACCGTATCACGACCGGATAAGATAATAAGTAAGAAATACACGTTTAATTAAATATAAATCGCCTTAAAATATTTAATGGTGAAAAATATTTTAGCAAATATTTATATAGTTTGTATTTAATTATTTTCTATTTAATTAATTATCGTCTTAGTAATTATGCGTTTTGTACCACAGACCGATAGAAAATAATACTTCATCACACACTCCCCTCACTTTACAAAAAAAAAGTTTTTTTTAGACTGACTGAAATGGAGTATTAAAAACTTAACTTAATACCTAACCGTAACTCACTATTGTTCAAAGAAGTCTCTTTATCTTAATATAAGTTAACCTAATCCTAAACCTATCACAAGACTATACTACACTCAACACTGTGTCTTTAGCACGTCCTTCACGAATGGGGGGCAATCAACCACTTTAGGGTCTCCTTCGTGTGGCTTTGCATACCGAAGTCAGTGAACGGCTTCCATTGCTGTCTGTTTGACTTCGGCGGGGCCTTCCATCGAATGACAACGTATTGTCGCTGCCCGGTGCCGGTGCGGATGGCGCGTGGTATGGCTTCAAGTCCTCAATGTGAACATGGCGAAGCCACTTACCCCTCGCATCTTTGAGGTCATATACCACCGGTGAGCGATCTTACTGACAGTGTAAGGTCCAGCATATTTTGGGGCTAGCTTGGCTGCAAAGCCGCGAGCTGCGGAAGAAAGCGGGCGGTCAACTCTTAACACGCGGCCGCCTAAAGCGCATTGCCAGTCGAGTCTTCTCAGGTTGTAATGATGACTTTGCTGTGAGAAGACCCTGTCCAGGTTAAGCCGTACCAGTTCAAATGTCTCGCGCAACTTCTCGAGGCGGTTTAAATGCTGGGCGACCGTTGGGGTAACAATTTCGACGTCGCCTTCGACATTCGGATCTACTGCGGGTAGCATGTTCGGAACTTCCAACTCGCGCCCAAAGTTAAGAAATGCCGAAGAGAAGTGCGTCGACTCGTGTTTCGTAGTATTCATAGCAAACACAAGTTCTGGTAAACGCTCATCACATCGACTCTGGTCCTGGTCGCAGAACTGTGATATCATAGTCTTAAGCGTACGATTGCTTCTCTCTACCGGATTTGCCTGGGGTGTATATGGAGGAGTTAGGCGATATTTTATGCCCAGCTCTTTTAACATCCCTTTAACAATTCGACTATCGAATTGAGTACGGTTGTCACTTATGACGGTTTTTGGGCACCCAAGTCGCGTAATTACTTGCTCGAATAAGGCATCAGACAAGGCTTTGGCTGACGCCTTCCTTACTGGTTTAACTTCTACCCATTTGGTAAACCTGTCCAACATTACCACCATATAACAATGTCCTTTTTTAGATCGTGGCAACGGTCCTACCAGGCCTACACTGACAATTTCCCACGGGCCTTTCATGACGAAAGGCTGCACAAACCCCGGCAGCTATTGCTGCGATACCTTATACTTCTGACACCGATCACATTGACATACGTATTGGGCTATTCCACGTAACATCCCCGGCCAGTAGTAAGTGCGGGCTATCCTGCTAATGGTCTTAGCTACACCTAAATGTCCAACGGTCGGCCGTCGTGGTTTCGCTGCAGCACCTCTCGTCTCAAGTTTTTGGGAACGCATAACTTTCACGGATTGTAGACGTCGGGCTCGGTGAAGTCATTGGAATCCCAGAAATGACGGTACTGTTTTCCCTCCCGAATCGCACAGTCTGGAAACATTTCGGGATTTTTCTGTACTGCTGCCAGTTTAGTTTCATACCAGGGACACGTGGCGTCTTCGCGGGTGAAGTACGCATATTCTCCTGGTTCCTCACTTATCGGCAACGGATTTCGAGACAGCGTGTCTGCCACCCGATTCAAATAACCCTTTCTGTACTTGATATCAAAATCGTACTGCTGGAGGAAAACACTCCAGCGAGCCAATCTTTCAGAGGGATTACGGATTGACTGTAGCCACCGTAGAGACATGTGATCAGTCAGGACTGTGAACTGGTAAACCTCCAGATATGGTCTCATCTTGTCTATACCCTATATTATGGCTAGACATTCTTTCTCCGTTACAGAATAGTTCTTCTCGGGAAGTGTCAATGTGTGGCTTGCGTAGGCGATTACAGGCTCGTGATCCTCCATTTGCTGCGTCAGCGCAATTCCCAGACCATCATTAGAGGCGTCTGTTTGTAATGTGAAACGCCTTGAACAATCAGGACAAGCCAACACCGGTGCCTCCGTGAGGCCAGTTTTCAGTTTTTCAAAGGCCTGCTGCTGACTTTCATCCCGCCTCCATTTCTCCTTCTTTTTCAGGAGTTTGGCTGGAAGGGTAGTCACTCGAGAAAAGTCCCTTATAAACCTCCTGTACCAAGAACACACTCCCAAAAATTGTCGCAGACTTCGGACGTTGTGCGGTGGCGGCATGGCCCTAATTGCCGCTACTTTATCGGGGTCCGTATGTATGCCTGGGCATTGACTACGTTTCCTAAATATAAGGGAACGGCGACAGAACTGGCACTTCTCGGGATTTAATTGAAGGTTGGCCTCTCGTAACCGGCGGAATATTTCCCTGAGGTTATCCAGGTGCTCTTCAAAAGTATCACCTAGTACGATCACGTCGTCCAAATATGCAAACGCTACATCGTCCATAGCCGGCGTTATGACAGCATCTAATAGGCGTTGGAACATTGCGCTTGCTGAATGCAACCCAAAACTCATGATTCGAAACTGGAACAGCCCCCTTCCCGGAACAGTGAAAACGTTAAGGGGATGGGTAGTATGGAACTGGTTACTGGCGGTTTCCCTGTCTTGTACTGGCGCTTTCGGAGCTTCTAGAATCGGAGTGGCATGGCAATCGTATGTCTTTGACTCTGACAACCCATTACGCAAGAACTGCATCAGCCTATTACGCAGTTCATCAACGGGAGCGGTGGTTGTTAGATCGAACTTGGCCAATTCCAGTTCTAGTTATGGCTTTTCAGCTTGTATACCCATGATACTCGGGTATAGGTAGGTATATCGGGGTCTTCTTTCGGGTCGGACATACAAACGGATTCGGATTTTCTACGGAATCGGAACGGAACGGTATCGGAACGGAACGGCATCGAAACGGAACGGAACGGTATCGGAACGGAACAGTTTGCTTGTATTTCACAGGTCCCTGCTCGGGCGCCAAATTGTGACGAGGCCTTTGCTTGTAGACCATTTTTCGGTGACACGAATTGACAGTTACTATCTGAGGATCTCGGGCGCCAGATTTTAAAGAGTTTACTCCCTGTTGAGGATGTCTGCGACCTCTTCACTAAACTCTGACCGAGATAACGATCAAAGTACCTGGGTAACTCTGTGGAGAAGGGTTCGGTAGCCTTCAGATGATGCAGGCTAAATTTAATGATCCCCGAGTAAGCGGGCTTTAATCGCTCACCCGACGTGCTCCGACCACTTCTGGCTTATCGAAAGGTGTAGCAGATTTTGCAAGTGTAGGGGGTTAGATACAAATTAATTGAAATCTTTCATTTACCCAAGAAAATATTTACAAAAGATGTATACAAAACAATATTTACAAACTATGTACAAATAAAATATGCGGGTAATAACATTAATCAGAACTGGGCTTTCTCTAAAGCGACCAGTGCTAGTGTTGGATGAAGCGTACGGACTCAGCGACATATACGGTACGAGCGGCGTTTTACTAAATCACGTATACGGCAGGCGGGCGGCACATAACGATAGACCAGTTCAAAGTAACATCTGTAGCCTCTCTGTTAGAGTAGGGAACACCGAAGGCGCATAAGGGTGGAAGGAGAGACGGGACGACAGTTCCCAGTACGCCTATGCGGACTGTGAATCCTCAGCATCTCTACTAGGGCCAAACCGGGACACAAATATGTTGATTACTTTAGCGAGCTGTGAATCCTCAGCGTCCTCACTAAAATAACACAAGAGCTTACACTGTATGGGGCGGAAAGTATGGAGCCAGATGAAGTGTACATGGCTAATTGGAAAGCAACGTATCACTTGGAGTGACCTAGATAGGCTGTGAATCCTCAGCGTCCCTATCGGGATCAAACCAAAATGAATATATCTCGATTATTTAGGTGAGCTGTGAATCCTCAGCATCCGCACAAACATAATGCAAGACAATCTAACATACGCGAATTGTCTATAGGGACGGCGACAGGTTGGGAAAAGCAGATATAATTGACTTGCGGAGATTTTGACTGAGAAGTATGATCATTTAAAAATATGAAAATTCGCTACAAAATATGAATTACCTAGAACGGATATTTTCTCACCTATAACAATATTCTCGTGTACTGAAATCGCCCAACCAGGTGCGCTCGGACGGCAAACGGAATCGGTGCGGACTGGTGGCGACTCGCTGTTCTCGGCTTATTAGCTGAATTACCAATACTGCCTATGCCCCGTGTTGCTTCTCCTTTTATATGAATTTCACAGCTGGTCAGCAACTCCGCTATGCTTGGAATGTTATCACCGTATCACGACCGGATAAGATAATAAGTAAGAAATACACGTTTAATTAAATATTGTCATTTGTCTATGAGAATTACGGTTATGGACTTTGTTATTCTATGGTCAGATGTCAATTATAAATTGTGTTGGTAAGAGCGAACAGTCTGGAGTGACATTTCTAGACCGAATCAGAAGTGACAGGTGTAGAATAGTGTAGAAGGTCTAGAATCTCTATGGACAGTATTGTCACATTTGTCTATGAGAATTACGGTTATGGACTTTGTTATTCTATGGTCAGATGTCAATTATAAATTGTGTTGGTAAGAGCGAACATTCCAGAATGACGTTTCTAGACAGAACCAGAAGTGACAGGTGTAGAATAGTGTAGAAGGTCTAGAATTTTCTATGGACGGTATAAATAGACGAGCGGTGCGCAGAGTGAGTTAGTTCAGTAGTGATTAGTGCGGAGTTAGTTCAGTATTAAGTCGGTGTGGTGAAATATAGTGATCATAGAGTATTAAGCGAGTTAGCAGTAAGTAGTAAGTGTTGGTGTTTGAAAAGAAGGCGATCATAGAAGGCGAATAGTGGAATATAATTCTATGGACATTTAATAATAGAGAGAAACATTTTAGTTGATACTGGTGTTGGAAAATAGTTGCTTATAATAAATTAGTAGTTTGAAAAGCTGTGTTTTGTTAGTCAACGAATCCAGAACCCCGTAGAACGTAACAATATAAATCGCCTTAAAATATATCACGGTGAAAAATATTTTAGCAAATATTTATATAGTTTGTATTTAATTATTTTCCATTCAATTAATTATCAACTTAGTAATTATGCGTTTTGTACCACAGACCGATAGAAAATAATACTTCATCACAAGGTTCTAAATTAAATAACAAATTATATGTCCAATCACTGCTAATTAGAACATTTTCAATCGCCCAGTGTTTGGAACTCATTTAAGTAAAGTAAATAACATATTTCCAATTATCTGGCCACTAACTATTAGTAAAAAGACGAGGTTGTGGTAAAATGGGTTTGAGCTATGTACAGGGTTGACAGGCCGAATTTCGCGCGATGCGACTAACCTCTAGAATTCGGATTAGGAAGTCACGGGTTCGAGTTCAGTATTCAGACAGTCGGTTTCCTTCACTCGAATGTGAGAAGCGCGAATTAAATAACTCCGGAACTCAAAGTTTTTATACTTTATTATATAATCTATAATATATAACTTTAAAAATTGTTACAATAAAATAATATAATGACAATATATGAAGATACAAGTGATACGTAATAGCACGCAAGTTACGAGTGATACGTTAGAGATAAAATGAACGACGGGCTGAATAACCTTGCAGTTTGGAAAGTCACGACCAAAGAAGATGTTACTGTGAGGGCCCAAAATAAGAGTGTTGTCGTAGTGAAAATTGTTGGTGATCGTTTAGGGCAGGTGGTAGGCTTATAGAACCAGAAAACAATGATATGTTTAAGAAAGCTCTGCTAGTCGGAAAAACTTGATTCAGGCAAAAGAACTGGCAGTTTTCAGAGTAGCTGATCTTAAGAAGTTTTCACCAGACAATTCCCATCATACGCCGCTACCACGACCAAAAAGAAGCAATCTTTTCTATCCCAAGTGAATCACTTCCAGAAAATCTACGTGATGTCTTTGCAAAAGCTAGTAAAAGTATTTCTCAAGTACAGAAGGAAGCAGTAGCTAAATTACTATCAAAATAACGCAGCGTTTTCGTAACTGACAAAAACGATTTCGGAAAGACGAAAGTACGCCATCGTATTCATACTGAGACATATGTACCAATAAAGCAACCACCCAGAACGATACCGTTAGCAAAACAGATCGAGGTTGACATTGTGCTAAGAGAGATGGAGCAGGCACAAATAATAGAACCATCTCGAAGCCCCTGGGCCTCTGCAGTAGTGCTGGTAAAAAATAAAAATGGCCTGCAATAGTCACGGTTTAAATACAGAAAATAAATATTGCCTTTATAAATACTGCCGTTCTAACACTTTTTTTCAAATATGAAGATGCAGTTGTGGAAACGAGAATGGGTATCGGCATTACCGCGCTGTCACCCGCGGCCGTATTCGATGGTGAAATTATACTTTTGAAGGTGTTTAAGTCACCTCAGTTCAATCTCAATTTGTCAGTAGCTACTTTTTAAGTCCAATATTGAAAAGCGGCGACATTCTGCACAAAACCTTGTGTTACCACAGGCCGCAGACCAGCTCAGTAGTTGGTAGAAGTGACACAAGCTATAGCAACGGATCATATAATTAGCTCCAATTATGACCAATCTGAAAAGTTGGGGAGAGAGAAGAAGAAGAAAACTGTGCTGTCGCTGTCAAAAAAAATGAAGTAAATTTTGATTTCTAAATATGGTATGGTAGGTTATGTGATGTTAGGAATAAATGCTAGGTACTTAAATAATAAATTAAAATTATCAAGTTACTTCTTATGAATGAGAATAGAAACAGGTCTAATATTAAATGTAACTGTATTATAAAGCAGGTAAATAGTCATGCACAAAGATCCATTGGATCGAAATAGATTATATATATTCTAGTAGAATAATTGATATAACATAATAGACCAGTGGTCGCATTGCGGACAGGCAAAATACAACTCATTAAGCAATCAACGTTATAACTCGTACAAAGAAACTATATAAGTAACTGTGCCTTTGAAATAATATAATAAACTCATTAATGTCACTACTATTGACCTTTGAAAATTATAGGAATTAGAATTACTGATTTTGGGTTATATGCAGCTGCAATTAGTGTAAAGTGCAAAAATATAAAGTGTGCTGGAGGATTTATGGTAAAAAGTCACGACAAGGTTTGAGCTTGGTTAATATCCACAGCATACTGAATAGGCAAGAATAAGCTTAAAACATAAGTGCAGAGCGTTAAGAATTTTAAACAAAATAATTTATAAGTGAACTTTAACAATAAAAAGAAATATAAAATAATTTATAACCAAAGAAAATGACAGGGTACTAATTTCAATATGTTAAAAAACTAAAGAACCGAAATGAAACTTCTTAATATGTTTTTCAGATAGTTTCAAGTGTATATTTTCTCCATATGAATTCTGGTCACTTACTCCTCAATTGACAGTAATGGTTCTCGGTAAATGTTCTCAACAAATAATGTCACATCAGCCGCCTCCCAATAGTGTTGTGGGATGACATATGTGCTTGTGCTGTATTATAATTGTGGAATATAACCAAAATGTGTTTGCAACGTTTGTGTTTCGGCAGGTGCTGATTATGTATCTGCTTTGCCTCAAATTTTCCCAGTTAGAAGGATTTCCATCCACAGTGTAACCTGACTATGTTATTTACATACTACTTTAATTCCAAAGTAGGTGGAATAATTTACCTCCGGACTTTAAAATCCAATAAGTAAATTGTTCTTGATGCGTACACCTCTATTTCATCCAACCAAGCTGTAGAATTAAAATTTCGGTAATTGTCTAGTACCTTGACCGTTGAGTCATTTTGATAAAATTTTGTATAGTCACGTAAATTAGTGCATACAGACATATTATCCAAAATATAGTAATTTTTCTTTCAGAAATTTTCATCATCATGATTAAATTTCATCCAAACAAAAATCTAAATAAACGATAATTAATGTACTTTTCCTAACAACTTACCATCCAAACAATATACTTCTCCAACAAAGTATCCACAGCTTTGTTCAAGAAGATAGTGTAACTTACATGTGTGAGCATGCAGGGTACATTCAAAACAATCTACTTTATATAGCATGTTGACTGTTGAAATGCCAAGTTACATAATAGTGTCATTACAGCGAATTGCATCCAGCTATGCTGACGTTTGTACAAAAAGTAACGTTTTGATTCATTACTTATTTCAACCGGCTTAAATAGTCTTTGTGCTTAAATGTTCAGCCAACCAAACAACTCAACTTACTCAATTGTTGGGTCCGCTTAACGTACTTCATAAGTTTAGTCATCAGTTAGAGGCTCAAAGCCAAAAATTACAGGCTTATGAAAGTTTACCAACATTTATTATGGTTAATTAACATTTTCTTCAAATTTTACCTAATTTCTATGGCAACAAATAAAACAACTATGATTTAGTCAATTTAAGAATGCATTGTTAGAATTGTTCGCCTTTTTCCAAATTTGAATAAACAAGAACTTAATAACCACTACAAATCTTTAAGGATAGGTTAAATCGTACCCACATCTTTTTCTTTTAGCTTAAACTAATATAAAAATTTCCAACGTACTCATATTAATATATTATTAGATATATGTGTTACTCGGTTTTAGTTTTACGTACCTACTTCAGAGTTTTTTTACATTAAAAGCATTTTGACTTTAAGAACAGGCTCACTTATCCAGTTGATGCCAATTTTAAAAATATAATAAAAATGAATTTGTCCTTGCTTTTCATAATGACAAAACCTTTCATAATAATGTTAATCTAACACTACATGTTTCAACTTATTTCCTTTTTCTTCCTATAAAATTTCTGCCTGCTAAAAATATGAATTAAGATTAAAAAGATGTGTAGGTCTTTACATACACCTTCCATTATCTATAAATATGCACCACAGATACATACATACATATCCCCTCACACACAGGCAAACACGCACGTGCGCACACTTCCATTCATACGTACACAAGCTTTTGGACACAATATTGATGTGTCCAAAAGCTAACATAGATAAGACACCAACAAGTGGATAATCGATCTTTATGTGCACATATACACACAAATGCACATCTGCGCAATAAATTACTAACTAAAAGAGGAACACTGAGACATTGTTCACACCAGTGGAGCCAGGCATTGTGACTTTTCGACATATTGGAAGGGCTGTGGTCCAAAAAGGATATTATTTTTTCTTTCTAACTACTTAAACCTTAACCTGCTAAGTCTCTTTTCTTTCCTTTTTAGTTATGTAGTATATATTATACCACTAATATCA
Organism: Tillus elongatus; assembly: GCA_964006375.1. NCBI lineage: Eukaryota > Metazoa > Arthropoda > Insecta > Coleoptera > Cleridae > Tillus > Tillus elongatus. The sequence continues at coordinate 59,243,855 of OZ023269.1, read as the reverse complement.
GAATTTTTAACTCAGAAAAATTCAAATTTTCCGTTGTGAAAATGCATCATACCATCTTTTCACAACGATGTTTCATTAATGCCTTCAGTTAAACATTGTCCTTAATTTAATCATCTTGAAATATCTCCCGCGGACACATTAATTTTGTAAGCTACTTGAAATATTTGTTCTTAAAATTGTAGGAGAGGGTAACATTGGAAATAATTAAATCAACATTGACAGTGTCTTAAACATGGAAATGATGATTTATGTTTTTAAATCATAAGTATAGCGTTAAGAGAAGCCTTCCTAATAAATTGAACATATATTTAGCACAATAAATAGAGGAAGGTAGTTTGAGGACATTCTATAATTCAATATAGAGAAAGGAAGTTTGAGGACATTTTGGTTTCTTAAAAATAAAAGCCTGATTTACACTCGACAAATGTGGTTTAAAATGTCCTCAAACTGATGTCCCCAAAGACCACTTTCAGCAAAAAGTTAGTTCAGGGACGTCCTCGAACTAGACACAATGTCCTCAAACAAATCATTTCTCTACACAAAATGTCCTCAAATAATACTTTTGTAATATATATATATATATATATATATATATATATATATATATATATATATATATATATATATATATATATATATATATATATATACGACTTATGGGCCATCCTGTGATTGTAGCAATATTTTTTAAGATGTAGCTCAAGACACCCTATAATTAATGTATACAATTTTTTTTCATATCTTGTAGAATAACGGATATATTGAGCTCTATTGATTTTTTACGAAAATTCGACAAAAGTTATATACCATTAAACGATAAACTCTATGGATGTTAATTGCACTTGTTGATATTAAATCCATACGTAAACATTTAATATAACTTTATTACTTCACTTGGTTAAACTTTATGATACATTTAACTATAATAAACTTTATGATATAATAACAATTACAACAGTACACGGGTACATAGCAGATAACCGACCGAGCGTGGAGGACGTGTGTTCACTGTACCGGTTGGTAGAGAAGAGAAAGAGAGAGATCGCCTAGTGTATCTTATAGTTGCCGTAGTTCTTGACAATTGGCTGTAGCATAACGTAACTTTTAACTGCCAAGAATATTAACGCAGAAACACAGAGTAGTGTTGGCGAAAACACTGCGGTCGGAAACACTGCGGTCGGAAACACTGCAGTCGGAACCACCGCCACATACTCCCCTCTCAGTGACAACGCTATTAGTTCAAGCATCTTCGTGGAAATCGAACTCTACGTCCATGGCGTGTAGTTTCAACGGAAACGGGAACTTCACTGTCACTTTCAGTTTCACTAGGTGTTGGACTTTCACTGTCACTTTCAGTTTCACTAGGATGTCTCTGAGGCTGGAAAGTTGTCTGTTCCTTATCACAAAGAATGAATGCGGGTTTAAGACGGTCAACAGAAATTGTCTCTTCTCCGTGTGATTTCTTGATTTTGAAGACTTTATCAGTTCGGGATAACACTTCAAAGGGGCCGTCATAAACTGGTTCGAGGGTTTTTCTCGGAATATCACTGCGAACAAAAACAAAAGGAGCTTCCATAAGCTTAGGATGGACAAATACCTTTTTTGCAGTATGATGTTTAAAAGGTACTGGTCGAAGTTTCCTTATGTCTTCATTCAGCTGAGATATAAGTGGTGGGACATCATGAGCTTGTGTGCTGTTGAAAAAGTCGGTGGGAAGTTTGATTGATTCTCCGTAGACTATTTCAGCGGGTGTTGAGCGATATTCTGGAATTATGTACGATCTGAGTCCTAGTAACACAATTGGCAATTTAGCGACCCAGTTTTCGTCCATATGAGCTTTCAAGGCCTGTTTTAGAACTCTATGCCATCTCTTGATTACACCATTTGCTGCTGGGTGGTAAGCTGTGGTCTTGATGTGGTCTGCACCTAGTGTTTTAGTGAGGTGTGTGAAAAGGTGGCGATCGAATTGTTTACCTCTGTCTGTGGTGATGTATTGCGGAACATCGAAACGAGAGATCCAGCATGATAAAATAGTGTTCGCTACTGTTTCTGCTGTAATGTCTGACAATGGAATTGCTTCGGGCCATCGAGAAAATCTGTCTATTATTGTTAACAGGTAGCGTTGACCTTGTGATGGTGGTAATGGTCCCACAATGTCAACATTTATATGCGAGAATCTTCTCATGGCTGGGGTGTATTGTCCAATGGCACTGGAAGTGTGTCTCCATATATTGACTTTCTGGCAGGGAATGCAAGTTTTAGACCAAAGAGATACATCACGTTTCAATTTGGGCCAACAAAATCTATCCTGGACCAGATCGACTGAAGCTGATATGCCTGGGTGAGATAAATTGTGGATAGAATTGAAAATCTTTCGGCGAAATTTGAGCGGAATGAATGGGCGAAGTTTCTTTGAAGAAGAATCGCAAATAAGATTCAATCCGTTGTCAAGAGGCATGTTTTGAAATTTGTATGACGAAGATTTAGACTGCAAAAGGTGTTTGAGTTCCTCACAAGATGACTGAGCTTGCGCAATTTCTTGGAGTGACACAGTGGAAGAAAGTGAAATTGTTTCAATGGGAGAACAATAGTCTGCGGGAATGTTTGTAGGACCTGGTATGTAGCGAATGTCTGTGGTAAATTGACCTATGAGGTCTAAATGTCGTAGTTGCCTTGAAGATGCTTTATCGACGCGTTGTTCAAAAGCGTATGTCAAAGGTTTGTGGTCGGTATAAATGGTGAAATGGCGACCTTCTAGGGTATATCTAAAGTATTTAACTGCCTGATAAGCAGCTAGAAGTTCGCGATCGTAGGTGCTGTAAGATTTTTGGGCTGAAGTAAGCTTTTTAGAGTAGAAACCTTGGGGTTCTAGTGTTTGATCACGTAGTTGTTGGAGGGAAGCACCTACGGCATAATCAGAAGCATCGACATGGAGAATCAGTAGTAGCGAAGAAGACGGATGAGCTATTAGTGTAGCGTTTTTTAGTGCCTCTTTCAAACGTTCGAATACTTCTCGAGTCTGAGGAGTCCACTCGATTTTACGTTTGTCGCGTTTTTTGGGATTCTGGCAGAGGTCGAATAGTGGTTGCTGAATTTCCGCAGCACGTGGACGAGAACGACGGTAGAAATTTATGAGACTTAGAAATCTTCTGAGTTTTTCAATGGTATCGGAAAGAGGTAGGTCGGTAATAGCTTTGATGCGTTCAGGAAGTGGAAATAATCCAGATTTATTTACACGAAAACCTAAAAATTAAATTTCGGCCACTCCGAATTCACATTTAGATGAATTGATACGGATGCCGTTGTCTTGAAGTGTCTGAAAAAGTTTTGCTAGATGCTCTTGATGTTCTTTTTCAGAGGCTGATGCAACGAGAATATCGTCAAGATAGGAATAGTTAAAGTCAAGATGTCTTAAAATTGAATGTAAATATCTTTGAAATGTTTGTGCTGAATTACGAAGGCCAAATGGGGTTTTAACAAATTCGAATAACCCAAATGGAGTTATGACTGCTGTTTTGGGAATATCTTGAGGTGCTACTGGGATGTGATGGAAAGCGCGAATGATATCCAATTTTGAAAAAAATACGTTTGCCTTCTAACTGGGCATTAAAATCCTACAAATTTGGAATGGGATATTTGTCTGGGATTGTTTTAGCCATTAGTGCTCGGTAATCCCCACATAGTCTCCATGAGTCATCCTTTTTTTGCACCATGTGGAGGGGGCTTGACCATGGACTTTTGGAGGGTCTACAAATTCCCAAGTTTATCATGTGCTGGAATTCTAGCTGTGCTTGAGCTGGCTTTTCCGGGGGCAATCTTCTAGCTTTTGCAGTGACAGGTGGTCCTTCCGTACTTATAGTATGGAAGAACTCAACCTCTGGAAGGTTGCTAGAAGAAGTTTCCTTAAAAAGGTCAGGAAATTGTTGTAGCAATTTGAAGTACTGGTGTGTCGGGTCTACGAGATGAATTTTAGAATTAATTCCTGGTGGTGGGTTAGACCGGCCTTAGAGAGGTTTGTCTTTGTATCGATTAAACGTCTATGTTTCATATCCACAAGTAAAGCAAACTCTGCTAGAAAATCAGCGCCTATAATTGGTTGCTTGATATCGGCAAGTGTGAAGGGCCAGCAGAACCTACGGCGTAAACCTACATCCAAATCTAATAGTTGTTCGCCATAGGTATGAATAGGGGTCCCGTTTTCATCATACAAGGTACGTTTCGATTGAAATTTCCGTTGGTCGTGAGTGGGTGGAATAACTGAAATATTCGCTCCAGAGTCGATTAGAAATTTCATATTGGAGCGTCTATCAAAAATAAAAAGGCGGCGTGTTAGGTGGCTCTCGTCTCCTGCCGCGTGGAGGGAGTGCCTTATTAGTTTTCCGACACATGTTTTGCTTTAAAATTGCAAGGTTGGATGCAACGTTTGGCCTTGTTGCCAAATCGTTCATGATACCAACACGTGGAGGTTGAGGAATTTGTGGTTATGAAATTTCGAGAAAGCTTGGGTCTTTCTCGGGAGGTAGATCGGGAACGCGTTCGCAATTCGTTGACTGATGCTGTCAGCTTCTCTAATTGCGCTTCTAACTTGGCTAGCTTGTCGGGCTCGCGTGACTGAATTTCAGCCACGTTGTATTTATCTCCGGAAAATTCCACGATTTTGTCTGCTATAACCGACAAATTTTCTAGAGAATCGTTGCTCAAAGCCAAAATTGAACGAAATTTGACTGGTAAACGTTGTAGAAATAAAGTTTTAAGGAAATCCTCTTTAATCTGACTACCGGCTAAAAACTTCATTTCGCGTAAAAGTTACAATAGTTTTCTGTCGCCTAATTCTAATTATGTTAAAAGTTTATTCATTTTGCGACTTTCGGACTGTTCAAATTCTAATAAAAGACGTTTCATTAGATCTGAATAGGGGGTTGATGAAAATGGTTGGGTTAAAAAATCTGAAATTGACTCTGCGACATCAGGATCGAGTATAGCGAGTTCATGACTGAATTTTGTCTTTTCAGAACTGATCTGCGATATATCGAACTGGGCGTCAACCTGCATTTGCCAGATTTTTATGTTACGTCTCCATATAGGAGGTAATTTTATTGCAACCCTTGCCATGATATTGCTGCTTGAAGAATCTTCGGCCATTGTGAAAAAAAATCAGATAATTTTTTAATTAGAAAGGACTGACCTGTTTAGATATTCGTTTCCTGTAGGCACGAACACGTGCGTGGAAGTTAGGCGACGTCGGCTGGAACATCAGGCTCGGCATCTTGGGCTTACGGCACGGGGTCACCAATAGGGATGTTAATTGCACTTGTTGATATTAAATCCACACGTAAACATTTAATATATCTTTATTACTTCACTTGGTTAAACTTTATGATACATTTAACTATAATAAACTTTATGATATAATAACAATTACAACAGTACACGGGTACATAGCAGATAACCGACCGAGCGGGGAGGACGTATGTTCACTGTAGCGGTTGGTAGAGAAGAGAAGGAGAAAGATCGCCTAGTGTCTCTTATAGTTGCCGTAGTTCTTGACAGCTGGCTGTCGCATAACGTAACTTTTAACTGTCAAGAGTATTAACGCAGAAACACAGAGTAGTGTTAGCGGAAACACTGCGGTAGGAAACACTGCGGTCGGAAACACTGCGGTCGGAACCACCGCCACAACTCTATAGCTAAGACTACTGCCAAGCATCAGAGAAAGGGTCTATTTGAAATGAATTTTCTGGAAACACTTTAGTAAAATGAAAGACAATGACGGTTGAAACTAAGACTTCAGAGTTTGTAAAACATTCTTCTTGACACATTTTTTTCCATTGCTCGTATTACATTCAAGTTCTTTGCCTAAATGTTGCGAATTTTGACGTTTTAAATTGTCACTTTGGCGTTTTGAGGAAAACCCCAATTTATTTTTCTTTAAATGCCCGTAACTTTTTTGTCTTTTGACCTACAGCGCTAAATTGGTAGGTAATTTACCTATAGCGATATAAAACGATGTACCAAATTTGGTTGCTCTTACTTTGTTATTTCCGGAGATATTAATTTTTTGTAAAGAAAACACAAAATTTTCCGGGAAAACCTCGGCCGATTTTCCTGGCTAACGAACTTATCCAAGCCACTTACAAAAGGTTACCAAACTTTGTCAAAATCGGCCAATTATTTTTTGAGTTTTCATTGTGATATATATAGGAGGTACCACCCCATACATCAAGGGGCCGGTGAAGTCCCAACGGACGTTTCCGGTTCTGGTGTATGAGTCGGTTTCCCTTATAAGCAAAAATGATGATGGCTCCTCCTTGTACAAAATATTCCGGAGGCAAAATACCCCTCCATTCGGATCTCCGGGAGAGTGGTGTACAGGGGGCGCCAACATCAAGATTTAACATATCCTTTTAGAATATATGTGGCCTAAATTCTAACCTGAACTCCGTCCACCATTTCCTCCAGGCTAACAGGCCCCAACTCCTCTTTCTCACCGAAACCCAAATCAGTGCCAAAACAGCCACTAATCACTTTAATTTCCCGGGGTATGAGCTCCTTACTTCCTTTAGATTGCATGGAGGCGTGTAAGCATACGTCCGTAGCAATCTACCCTGCACCAGACTCCCCAATTTAGAAGCTGGAAGAAAAGACATACTACGGATAAAACTTTCTCTCAGGGCTGCAACTAAATTCATCTGTTGCATTTACCGGTCACCTTCTGACAACAACTGTGTCCAGCTCTTTGACTACCTTTCTGAAAAAACCGACTATCTGATTTCTGAATATCCTTCCTCCGAGGTCACTATTCTTGGTGACTTCAATGTCCATAATAAGGAATGGCTAGGATCTTCAAAAACCGATCCACAAGGGAGAGCAGCGGAGGCCTTTGCAGTCAGCAATTCTTTAGCCAATATGGTTCAGCAACCTACTTACTTTCCTCGTATCCCAACACACAGCTTAAATCCCTTGGATCTCCTTCTTACTACACAACCTGAATGCTATAAGATATCAGTCACCGCCCCCTTGGGCGCTCAGACCACGGCATGGTCACTGCTTCCTGCGCAATGCAACCCGAGGTCACACAGTCATCACACCCACGTATCGTTTGGCACTACAACTCCGCAAACTGGGACGAAATGCGGGATTACTTTTCCTCATTTCCATGGGCGTCTGTCTGCTTCTCTCATCCTGATCCCTCTGATATCTCACAAAACGTCACCGAAATTATCCAAGCTGGCATGGAATTATTTATCCCACGTAGACAGAAAACCTCTTCAGCCACTCAAAATCCCTGGTTCTCTAAATCCTGTGACAAGGCCAGACTTGAAAAGGTCAAAGCTCACAAAACGCTTCTACACAATCCCAGTCAAGAAAATCGTCAAGCATTTAACGACGCAAGAAACCGCTATGTCCGCATTCTTTCTGAGGCAAAAAACTCGTTTAATAACCACATCAAAAACAAAGTCCTGTTAAGCTCCAACGCCGGCAAACCCTTCTGGATTCTTGCTAAATCTATTGGGAATAATTTCTGCAAAAGCACGTTCCCACCTCTTGTCTCAGGGGATGAAATTGTTTCTACCGCCCTGGGCAAGGCTGAACTTTTTGCTTCGTTGTTCGCTGGAAATTCTACTCTCAACCCACCTCCAAATGTTCAACCACCAACAGTCCTCAATGTCGCGCATAAAATGACTGATATCATTTTCAAAACTGAAAAGGTACGAAAGATGATCTCTTCTCTTAATACCAGGAAAGCCTCTGGCCTTGACGAGATCCCCGCAATTGTTCTCAAAAAATGCGCACCAGAGCTTGCTCCTGTCCTGACTCGTCTGTTTCAGACATCTTATAATAAAGGCATATTCCCTAGTAACTGGAAAACTGCTCGAGTACAGCTCTTTGACTACCTTTCTGAAAAAACCGACTATCTGATTTCTGAATATCCTTCCTCCGAGGTCACTATTCTTGGTGACTTCAATGTCCATAATAAGGAATGGCTAGGATCTTCAAAAACCGATCCACAAGGGAGAGCAGCGGAGGCCTTTGCAGTCAGCAATTCTTTAGCCAATATGGTTCAGCAACCTACTTACTTTCCTCGTATCCCAACACACAGCTTAAATCCCTTGGATCTCCTTCTTACTACACAACCTGAATGCTATAAGATATCAGTCACCGCCCCCTTGGGCGCTCAGACCACGGCATGGTCACTGCTTCCTGCGCAATGCAACCCGAGGTCACACAGTCATCACACCCACGTATCGTTTGGCACTACAACTCCGCAAACTGGGACGAAATGCGGGATTACTTTTCCTCATTTCCATGGGCGTCTGTCTGCTTCTCTCATCCTGATCCCTCTGATATCTCACAAAACGTCACCGAAATTATCCAAGCTGGCATGGAATTATTTATCCCACGTAGACAGAAAACCTCTTCAGCCACTCAAAATCCCTGGTTCTCTAAATCCTGTGACAAGGCCAGACTTGAAAAGGTCAAAGCTCACAAAACGCTTCTACACAATCCCAGTCAAGAAAATCGTCAAGCATTTAACGACGCAAGAAACCGCTATGTCCGCATTCTTTCTGAGGCAAAAAACTCGTTTAATAACCACATCAAAAACAAAGTCCTGTTAAGCTCCAACGCCGGCAAACCCTTCTGGATTCTTGCTAAATCTATTGGGAATAATTTCTGCAAAAGCACGTTCCCACCTCTTGTCTCAGGGGATGAAATTGTTTCTACCGCCCTGGGCAAGGCTGAACTTTTTGCTTCGTTGTTCGCTGGAAATTCTACTCTCAACCCACCTCCAAATGTTCAACCACCAACAGTCCTCAATGTCGCGCATAAAATGACTGATATCATTTTCAAAACTGAAAAGGTACGAAAGATGATCTCTTCTCTTAATACCAGGAAAGCCTCTGGCCTTGACGAGATCCCCGCAATTGTTCTCAAAAAATGCGCACCAGAGCTTGCTCCTGTCCTGACTCGTCTGTTTCAGACATCTTATAATAAAGGCATATTCCCTAGTAACTGGAAAACTGCTCGAGTACAACCCATCCCCAAGAAAGGATCCAAAGCGCTTCCCAGCAACTACAGGCCTATTCCTCTCCTTTCAGTCGTCTCTAAAGTGATGGAAAAGTATATAAACAACGAATTACTAAAATTTCTTGAAAAACACAGTCTAATCCACGACAGGCAGTATGGATTCCGTCAGCGCAGATCGACTGCCGACCTCCTTTCTTTTGTCACCCATTCTTGGAACAAGTCTATGGAACTACACGGTAAATCCCAGATTGTCTCTCTAGACATATCCAAAGCATTCGACCAGGTCTGGCACGCAGCGCTGCTTAATAAACTTCCGGCCTATGGTCTACCACCAAAACTTTGTACCTGGACAGCAAATTTCCTCTCCAACAGGAGCATATCTGTTGTTGTGGATGGCCATTCCTCTAAACTGTATCCAATTAATGCAGGAGTTCCTCAAGGTTCAACTTTAGCCCCTACTTTGTTTCTTCTCCACATCAATGACCTCCTCTCGAGCACATCCAATCGACAGCACCCTCCATTCAAATATACAATATTCTAAGCCTGTCTCTTTAGCCCAATTAGATGAGGATCGCAGACTCATGGAGGGTTCTGTCTCCGTGGATCTCCAAGAAATATTAGACTGGGGAAGTAGAAATCTTGTACAATTCAACCCCACCAAAACTAAGTCTTGCTTTCTTTCTCACAAGAGATACACCAGCCCTAGACTTTTCATCAGCTAATCTCTATACCTTATATACTTCACAAATAAGGCCAAACCTCGAATACTGCTCCCACATCTGGGGTGTCGCTGCCGCTTCTACACTCGCTATCCTGGACTCCATTCAAAAGAGAGCTATACGTCTCATCGGTGACCATACC